>MU188042.1:49772-67440 GCA_016904865.1 Pissodes strobi | reverse complement strand
TTATTTTCGGAGTAAGTTCTTTGATATATGGAAATGAAGCATAACAAACATTTGAAATATCATTATTGATGTTATCATGAATATTATTGTTGATGTTATTTATTCTAATGTTAAAAAGCAATTTTTTTAGAAAATTTAGTGGATAACCATTATCTATAAGGATGTCTTTAAATTTGTGTAAATTTGTATTTAGTAAAGTAGGATGCACTAGGTTTATTATTCTATTTTGTAAAGCTAAAACTAAATTAATTTTCATTTTATTACTATGATAAGAAAAATAATTTAAATAGAGTGGACAGGTTTTAAATACCAATCGATAATTAGAATATTATTGTTTTGTTTAATTATCATTGTATCTAAAAATGGTATTTGATTTTATCTTTTAATTTTGAATATAAATAAAATATAAACTTCTTTTTCAATCGTGAATTTTAATTTTGGGTGGTAATTATTAAAAACTAAAAGAATTTCATTTATTTTGTCACTAGGAATACAACAAATAATATCATCAATAATTTTTTTATTAAATTTGGTTGAAAAGTTAAATTTTCTAAACATTGATCTAATTACTCATCCATTACATATTGGGCAATGATTGGAGAAATAGAAGTTTTTGGAACCCCAATGGGTAGTTCTAGGTATAGGATATTATATATAAAATATATCTAGAATTTTCCGAGGAATTCAAAAATGCCTTAATATACAGAGTATTCTATTTAAAATAAGGAAGTTGATACTTGTCCACGAAAATACGAACACCCTGTATATATAAAAATATATTTTAAAAGTTTACGTAAATCCAAACAACTTTGGTGTTAAACTTTTTTTTTGGTACACCCCGTAGATTTTGAGATAAGGTGTTATCCCATAATAAACGGGCCATCCTGTACTTAGATTTAGGTATTATCGAATATGATGATCGCTATCTTGCAGAAAACCCGACATTCCAATTGCGGTGGTCGATTACGAAATATATTAATGAAAACATTTTATTATGAAGATCTTTCGATTATGTCGATAGTTGACTACTAGCTAGTAGATGAAGCGGTAGCCGTTATGCGGAATGAATTGCTCGAGTCGAGCGTTGACTTAATTATTATTTAACTTGGTCTCTGGGCCTGTCGACGATCGAACCGTGAAATTTATGGTATTACCAGAGACTAAATAATATTTCTAGGTTGCTCGCGTGGTCGATCCGGCGTAAAATCTCATGAATGAAATAACATAAAAATCACGCATTTTTAGGATATTCATGACAAGTTATATTTTTTGGGGAAAGTTTGTATCACGTTAATGCTATTTAAAGTTTTCTAAATACAGAAACATATTTTTATTAAAATATTGTACACCTAAAGTAATTTAAAAAATATGATAATAATAATGAATCTACATTTGCCTGAGGAAAAATTTATTATTGAAGTATTAAATACCTTTCTTTTTTAATTGAACAAAACATCCCTACTTTGGCGCGACACGTTACGCAATTATAAAAATTTTGACAGCCCTTCTATTAATATAAAGAATACAAGTATAAAAATTCAACTTGTATGAAAACAAGTAGGAGTACGGACTCACACAAGCACCTGTGAAACTCAAATAATAAAACATCTTAGCAAATGCATTACTTTAAATGCGACCGACGACATATTTTCCTAATATCGGCGCATCCACCAAACAGAGCAGAATCAGAATAAAAGATTTTATTACTAATAACATAGATGAATATAGCTAACGTAGCTATATTCATCTATGCTAATAAGTAGTGAAATATTCGATTATAGAGATCTTTCAGCTTCTTATTATATATTCCATCCATTATCAAAGTCAATAATCGAATGATATCTCGTAATCGCCCATACAGGAGCGCCGTCTAACTCATTGTGCGATGCCAGTAAGCGGTTCCTGACTGTGACATCTCTCGTAAGATGGACTAAGAGAAAAGGCTTCCTGGAATAGCCGCCAAGAGCACCCGATTTGTACCCTTTAGATTTTTGCAAGGGGAAATTTTAATGTGAGAGCTAATTGCTTCAGCAAACAAAAGTCTAAGTGCTATTGTATAGGGTAAGATTAAGAAGACTGTGGAGGATTAAAAAAAAATCTATAATATAAATAATTTGGGAAATTTTAATATAATTTGCCATCATAATACGCCAGAAATAACACCAAGAATAATAATAATAATAATAATAATAATGATTCTTTTTTACACCTGCATCCCCTGTGTCAAAAATAGCAAAGGCTTGTAAACGCTTAACCTTATTTTTGCAGAATGTTCAATCACTGAGAAATAAATGTGATGAATTATACATCCTGTTAGAGGCGAATAATTTTCCTGACTTAGTTTTAATCACCGAGCACTGGCTAAAACCGGGTGAATGTTTTCTCGTGCCAGATTATAAACCCATTTCCTTATTTTGTAGAGAAGAATCTATTCATGGCGGTACTCTTATTTTATCCAAAGGTAGTTACAGTTTTCAAAAAATTGATAAATATAATAATTTACTTACGGAAAAAACCTTTGAATTTTCATTATGCTTTTGCAAACAATATAATTTTTATGTTTTATGTGCATATCGTTCCCCTGCAGGTAATGTGTACGAATTTTTAAATAAACTAGATTCTTTATTGTGCGATGTTCCCCCAAATTCTAAATTGGTGTTGGCGGGGGACATCAATATCGACTATAGTGACAGGGATTCAGCAAGCACTATTCATCTTATAAATCTATTGACAGCTTACGGCTTGCAGATGCATGTACAGTCTCCCACCCGCGTTTGTAATTCAACCGCCACGACGATTGACTATATGTGTTCAAACTGTGATAGCCCCTATTGTTCAGTGATGAGCTCTGGAATATCTGATCATGAAGCCGTTAATTGTGGTTTAATTTTTGTTCGTTTTGAGTCAGGCAGGAAGCGTAGGCATGGACGTATATTTAATGAAGCTGCTTTTCTGGACTTTCAACATTTTTGTCAGAGTGTAAATTGGGGTTCTATACACCTGTCGGATGAACCTATTGCTTTGTTTCATTCTCTTTTGCTTGCACAGTTTAACAGAGCATTTCCTCTTAAATGGATTAAAATTAGATCTAAAAAGCGTAATTCTTGGCTTACAAAGGGTCTAAGAGTCTCGGCGGCAAATTTACGGTCCTTGACCTACATTAGAAAGTTTTGTAGGGACCCCAGGTTCACTGCATATTGCAACAGATATCGTAACACTTATCGCAGGTTTCTAAGTACTGCAAAAAATCTATACTACGAAAGGAAACTTACATATTCTACGAATATTCAAAAGGATAGCTGGGCAATGGTTAATGAATTTCGTAATAAACGCAAACATACTGATGATGATTTTAGTGTAGATCCAGATACTTTTAATGAGTATTATTGTAACATTGCAGGCAACTTAACTAGTAGAATTGCGCCTTCTACTGATCCCCTTGATTACTTGAAGGATGTTAATATACCTGGTTCCTTTTGCTTTTTTCCTACAAATCCTCAAGAAATAAAGGATGCCCTCATTGAAATAAAGAATAAAAAATCCTCTGGAGATGACGACATTTCGTCCGAGGTATTAATGAAGTTACCGTTCAGTGCACTGAGTGCTCTGTCTGAGGCCATTAATCATAGTTGGTCGGAGGGGCTTTTCCCCTCTTGTTTAAAGTCATCTGTTGTGATACCCCTTCATAAGGGAGGTGATTTGAATGAGCCATCTAGCTTCAGACCTATCTCCTTGTTGCCTAGTCTCTCTAAGGTTATCGAAAAAATTGTCAAGAAAAGAGTATGGAATTATTTACTAGCACATAATATAATAACATGTGATCAGTTTGGTTTTCAGAAGGCAAAGGGTACTCTTGACGCCATCTTCAGTTTCTTGGAGAGAGTGTATCTTGGACTTAATGGTGGTGAGGCCACTGCGGCAGTGTTCTGTGATTTGTCCAAGGCTTTTGACTGCGTGGATCACAGAATACTGTTGCGGAAGCTCCAGCGATATGGTTTTAGGGGATCGACTCTTGGTTGGTTTTGTTCATACCTTGAGGGCCGTACTCAGGTGGTTCGTAGTGGTGGCGCAAGGTCATCGTCGTTGCAGATTAGGTGTGGAGTTCCTCAGGGGTCGGTCTTGGGACCCTTATTATTTTTGATTTATGTTAATGACATAGTGCACATCAACATCTCTGGAACATTCACCCTATTTGCTGATGACACTTCTGTTCTATGGCACAGCAGGGATGCCCAAAGTTTAAGGCAACAAATATCTGAGGACCTTATTGAAATAAAAGAATGGTGTGATGCCAATCTGCTTACTTTTAATGTTGCAAAAACAAACATCATAGGCTTTAAATGTGACATGCAGGGGTTGAATTCGGCCACGGAACCTCTTCAAGAAAATACTTCAACAAAGTTCCTGGGAATTTTCATTGATGGCGAACTTAAATTCGAGAGTCATATAATGAGCCTGTCATCTGCGTGTTTTGCCATTCGTACCGTAAGAGCAGAACTTGGCCCAACAATTGCTCGAACAGTCTATTTTGCATTATTTGAGTCTCGTCTTAGGTATGGTATTGCATTCTGGGGGGCAACTACCAAGTGCTTGCTGAGTCTAATAATTGTTTTACAAAAGAAGGCGGTTCGCTTCATTGCAAATGTTCATCAAAGGGAACCTTGCAGACCGCACTTTCGAGCTCTCCAAATTTTAACTATGACATCCTTGTTTATTCTTGAAATTACAACTTTAATTTTTAAAAATTACCATAACATTCGTGGTGAATCGCAGCGCTCAACCCGACAGACGTTGCATGTATCCCTGCCAATACCAAAATCTGAATTAACAAAGAAGTCAATATTTTATGAAGGCAGAAAGATTTTTAATATTTTACCTGACAGGATATAGTATATTAAGTATCAAGAACAGTAAGGACAGTTTACCGATCGACGACAATGTTTGGCGACTGAGCGAAGCGAAGTCGCCAATATTGGAGGAGATCGGTAAACTCCTTACTGTTCGAGATGCTTATACTATTTTTTGTACGCCCATTATGAACACAAAGACATTAACTAAGCAAATATCTTGAAAATGGTAAAAATTGTGTTTTGGATAATTATTTCTGCCCTGTAGATCCACTAAACCTTAAGTGGGTTCTGTTGTTACTATGGATACGTTTGAAATTTTACTGTTTAATGTCACGATATTTGACAAACGCGTGACTATTATTATATCAGTAGTGTTTTAGAAGTATGAGTGAGTCTGAGAACGATAATTCTGATATTGAAGAGGCATGGGAAATAGGGTGCTCTTCAATAATTCCGGAGAAATCCAAAAATCGTTATGAAAAGACGTATAAAGATTTCAAAAAGTGGTTTGAAGACAATCATGGAAAGAGCTTAAACGAAAAACTCCTGTTGGCATACTTTGTTCAATTTTAGGTATTTTTTTAGAGCATATTTAGAAAAAAACGAAACATTTTTTAAAAATAGTCTAGTTTTTACAAAATACTGATGTTTCAAGAAAGGATCATCTAAAGATGATGCATTTTTTTCGACAAATTATATATTATATTTTACTTACCGTTCAGCTGAACGGTAAGTAAATTACTTACCGTCGCGTTTTTGCTTAGTAACCAGTAAACTTAACCTACCGTTCTAAAACCAAGCACGGTAAACAATCCGAAATAGCATGGGCGTACAAAAAAATCATTAAGTTCCTTAAAACTGTTCAAAAAAAACCTGAAAAAAATCCTGTTGGATAAAGCTTACTATGACATGCGTGAGTTTTATGATGACCCGCCATTGTAACTGTATTGTCTCTGTGACATGTTGTTATTGTGGTTTTTTGTGTATGCATATGACACATAATCTTTATATAATGACAGCATACTCTAGTTGCACACTAGTTTGTACTTTTAGTTTTTTTTTTGCTATTTAGTCTGTGGTGTAAATGTGTATATCGTACTTGTTCTTTATACTTTTTGTGATTGTTTTACTCCGTACTTTGTATTTTCGGGTAGAGTGTACGTACTATTTTATTATGTTGTACATTAGGATAGCAAGCTTTGTCGCTGAAATACTTATTTCATGACAATAAAGAATTTTTTGATTTAATTTTGATTTGATTTGAATAATAATAATTAGAATATAATATATACGAAGATAAAATGGAACATTGGAAGTCGAAAGAACTACATGGCAGATATATAACAATTGTAATACGGAACCATATCGACACAAAATCATCCTTGGACTGGCTAAAGCATGGACACCTCTTCTCAGAAACTGAAGGCTTTGCAATGGTTATACAAGATAGAGTTATTGCCACCCGCAACTACAAGAAGCACATAATAAAAGACCCGACTATCACCAACGATAAATGTAGACTATGCAACGAAACAACAGAAAGCATCGAACACCTAATAAGTGGTTGCAAAACCTTGGCTCCAAATGACTATACTCAAAGGCATGATCATGTGGCTAAACTAATACATGCCAAACTAGCTCAGAGAATTCTGCCAAAACAAGAGACACAGCCTTACTACAAGTATGAGCCGGAAGCAATAATTGAGAATGAGAAAGGAAAACTGTACTGGAATCGTACTATAATAACAGACCACCACATTCAACATAATAGGCCAGATATCGTATACCTAGACAAACATAAAGAAACACTATATATAATTGACGTAGCCATCCCTCATGCATCTAACATAGACAAAACTCACAGTACAAAAATATCAAAATATAGTGACCTAATGATAGAACTTAAAAACATGTGGCATTTAACCAAGGCCCAAATAGTTCCTGTAATTCTTGGAGCAACTGGAGAAATCCCAAAATCCCTACACACATCAATTAAAGGATTAGGACTTCCGCATAAAATCTATCTGGAAATGCAAAAGGCAACGCTGTTAGCAACTTGTAATATTGTCAGAAAGATAATTCATAACAACTAACAAACACATCCATCCTAGGATTGAACTTGCATTAAGCCGTTCATTCTAGAAAATCCCAGGGAAACCTGTGAAACAGAGAGAAAATAATAATAATAATAAGAAGATGTTTATTAATATAAAAAACAACAGTTTAAATGCATCATGGACATTGGTAGGAGAATGAAGTAACAGAGAACATGAGCGGAATAAAAATAATATTAATAATGAGATGTTTATTAATAAAAAAAAAACAGTTTAAATGCATAAGTAGCATAGGTAGAAGGACGAAGTAATAGAAGCAGAGAAGAAATAGAGTAGTATCAATTAGAGCTTGAGCGGAATAAAGATGATATTCCATCTGGAGAACATTACGAATGGACGACTTTCAAATTTTCTGACACTCGAGAGATTTCCTGAATAATCATGGATTTTGCATTTGATCATCTGTCTTAAATGATAACTTTTAAAATAAATATGGCGGAGATTTATATTTAATAATCTTATAAATGAAACATGTAGAATGAAGTACTCTCCCGGCACCGGTATTAGAATATATTTCGGTAGATTTCCCAGTTTTTTAATCCTACGACTTCGAATCCTTATTAAAATAAAACTCATACACATGTTTTACAGTTTTTAAATTCTAGACTATCGAAGCTTGGAGCGCATTATCATCAAAAATTTGACAGGTAAAGAATTAGGGTATCATAAAGCATCATCTTATACTTGACGCGCCGAACAGATTCACCAATCGCGGAAACAATTCGTCTTATTTTATGATTGAATCGACCCAATGTTTTGTTTTTCATTTCGATTTTTCTTATCCATAATACAAAAAATAAAAATAGAGTGTGTTAATCAAAGTTCCTATGTTTGGAATCAATGGAATCATAAAATAAGAAGAATTATTGTATCCGTGTTTTCCGTGTTTGGTGAATCTGTTCGGCGCGTCGAGTATAGTAGTGTCTGTATTTAAAAAATATCTGTAGATAAAAATCATTTTAAAAGTTCCATATGCCAGTCTAATTGGTCACATTGACCGATGATGCCTAAATCTGAGTTTATTGTCAATAATTAACCCCACATTTTTTGCGCTATTTTGAGACGGAATTGAAGCCCTTGAAGATTCACTGCAAAATAATAAGGTATTTTTATGGATTAATGTTTAGAGTAGTATACGATATCTTTATTCATGTTACATTCATTACAAAATGTTTATGTTCGTGAACATTGACTTAGTTATACCTACTTTTTTTCAAAACAGGTATTTAAAAGCACAATTTGAATATAATTTAAAATAAATAATGTTGAAGTAAATTAAATCATATACTAACTACGTTAAAAAAAACCTATATTATGTCCTTTCAAGGTCTGAGAAATTATTGATGTAAATATTCATTTATGGAATAAAAGCATTTCAAGTACTTCTTGACCAACAATTTAAATTCTTTTGCGGGCGTCATTTTTATAGGAGGTGGCAATAAATTAAACATATTTGGTGCATAGAAAAATATGGCGGTTTTTATTTCATGAATTATTTGATAATCTATGCAAATGTTATCTCTACTGGCTGGCAGGAACGTCAAACTGGTGAGAGCAGTTTGATTACGGGGAGTGACGCCTCCGCCATTCCGAGTTGCCACGGGATGTGGCCCATCAAATCCCGTCGTCCTCCCCAGGCTGGAGAATACCGAAGTACAAAGTCTGGGACTGATCAATGACAGTTTGTGACAAGAGGGGCTGCATTGTATTAGCTGGCAGGAACGCCAAACTGGTGAGCAGCTTGATTACGGGGAGTGACGCCCCCGCCATTTCGAGTTGCCACGGGATGTGGCCCATCGAATCCCATCGTCCTCCCCCAGGCTGGAGAACACCGAAGTAATAATAATAATAATAATAATAATAACAATAATAATAATAATAATAATAATAATAATAATAATACTACGTTTATTGCCATAAAAAATTCATAAAATGAACATCGACAAAGTCATACAGTGATCTAATTCTAAATTACATGAAATGTCAAATAAATTATTGTAAACAACATATAATCTAATAAGTACCTATAGAAAGGAAACATATAAAAAAGAAAAAAAAAAGTTAAAAAAAAGTTACATACCCATTTTTGTACGATAAACAAAACAATCACAATTACTTCGGTAATTTCAGACAAAGGAGGAGTTAGACTCTAGGCACCATTTAAGAAATCATGAAGGGAGTAATACTCCTTATCAATTAGAAACCTTTTTAAACGAGCCTTAAATCTACTTTCACACTGCTCATGCCTCAGGTTAGAAGGTAGGGCATTATACACCTTAATGCACCCAATAAGTGGGCTCTTATCGTGAAGTGTGGTGTAGTGGACAGGGACGCTTAATTCATTTCTACCACGAGTTATCATATCACTATACAAGTCACCATTTCTTATGAATAGTTGCAGGTTTTTTTTGGTGAACTGGGCGGTGTTAAATATATACAAAGATGGCACAGTCATAATTATCAGCTGCTTAAACTTACCTCTACACGACTCATGGTACCCCATTCCCAGCATTAGTCGAATGGCCTTTTTTTGAGCAATAAAAACTTTATCTGAATGAAGAACGGAAGTGCGATACCAGAAAATTATACTGTAAGAGATTATAGACTGAATACAAGCATGATAAAACATAAGAATGCTATTCAGGCCCATCTGGTCCCTCAAGTACCTAATGACGTATAAAGATGAGCTTATCCTAGACAGAATTGCATTAACTTGGTGGTTCCACTGCAGCTTCTGGTCGACAATCACTCCAAGAAACTTAACACACTCCGAACTATTAAGATTTACGTTAATTTCAACCTGCAGGGCCTCATCATTGCCATGCCTAAAAAGAATGAAAGCAGTTTTATCTATATTAAGGCGAAGATGGTTTTTCATGCACCAGTCTGACATTCTGCTCATGACATCGACAATCTGACCTGAAAGGGCAGATACACTAAGATCAGAAACAATACAAGAAGTGTCGTCGGCAAACTGGTATAAGGCAGTCAAGTTAATCTGTTTAAGAAGGTCATTTACAAACATTAAGAAAAGGATGGGGCCCAGTATGGATCCCTGGGGAACTCCCCCGGTCACACTTCTTGTATCCGAATATATCGTTCTGCTGCCACCGGTTCCTGAATTGATGGCAACAATGAACTTTCTATTGTTCAGGTATGATCTAAGCAGAGCGTTTGGAATTCCCCGAATACCCAGAAACTCAAGTTTGAGCAGTAGTAGCTCGTGATTTATCAGATCAAATGCCTTACTAAGATCAAAATAAATTCCGCCCACGATTTTTTTCTTATCTCTTTATTCAAGTATATAGTCAAGTGATTGAAATATTGCAGTTATTGTAGATCTTTTGGGTATGAAGCCATGTTGACCAACATAAATGAGGTTATTATTCAAAAGATAGCTCAACAATCTCACATAGATAACCCTCTCAAAAATCTTTGAAAAAACGGGTAACAATGAAATGGGCCTATAATTACCAATATCCTTTTTGTCTCCTTTCTTGTAAATTGGAATCATTTTAGCAGTTTTTAGTAAATCGGGAAAAACTCCACTTTCAAAGCAATCGTTAATCAAATTGGCCAGAGGAATACATATATAATCAGATACTGCCTTTACTACCGTTGATGGGACATTATCAATACCGGCAGACAATTTCGGTTCTAGTCTTCTTATTATTGAAGCAACTTCAGGGGGAGTTGTGGGTTCCAAGAAAAAGGAGTATGGCACATCACCTAAATCCAAAGAAGTACAAAGTCTGGGGCTGATCAATGACAGTTTGTGACAAGAGGTACTGCATTGTATTAGCTGGCAGGAACGTCAAACTGATGAGCAGCTTGATTACGGGGAGTGACGCTCCCGCTATTTCGAGTTGCCACGGGATGTGGCCCATCAAATACTGTCGTCATCCCCTAGGCTGGAGAAACCGAACTACAAAGTCTGGAGCTGATCAATGACAGTTTGTGATAAGAGGGGTGCATTGTATTAGTAGGCAGGAACGTCAAACTGGTGAGAGCAGTTTGATTACGGGGAGTGACGCCCCCGCCATTCCGAGTTGCCACGGGATGTGGCCCATCACATCTCATCGTCCTCTTCCAGGTTGGAGAACACCAAAGTACAAGGTCTGGAGCTGATCACTGGGGAGTGACCCAACAAACCCGATTCTTACCCCTGTCAGACTAGGAACCACCAAAGGAATGAGTCTGAGGCCGATGCTTCCTGTAGAAGCGGCCCTAGGTGGTAGATGCATACGCCTACTCGCATCGTCCGGTGAATGACAACCCCCCCAGAACTGGGAAGCGCTAAGTGGTTTTTCCGAATCACGTTCCGCTTCCGCGTTGGTGGTTCCGGGTTCGACAGTAGGAATATATGGACATGATAATGCTTCCAGGATCAAAATATTCCGGAAGTAAACTCCCCGGCCATTTGGATCTCCGGGTACTGGGTGTCCCTGGGAGCCCTTCATTCCACATTTAACACACAGGAAAGATACCGAACCAATTTAGAATAGATTTCTGCAACATAAGAGGCCTAGTAATCTCCTCAAGAATGGAAGCATACATACCAAATTTCATCAAGTTACCGTCAAAAGGAAAGCCCTGGTTCAACAGAAGATGCGAAAGAGCTGTAGGTAGAAAACAGGAGGTCTACAAGTACTGGTAGCAAAATCAGACCGCTGAAAATCGCAATTATTTTGTCGAAGCGAGAAACGAATGCAAACGTGTGATCGACGAAACTAAGGACAAACACAATCAAAGGGTCAGGAATAAACTTTTGCAATGCCCCAGTGGCTCCAGGAATTTCTGGTCGGTAATAAAGGCAGTAAGTAATAACTTTACAAAAACGTCTCTCCCACCTTTGACAGACTAACGTGGCATCACGGCGACTACAGCCAAGGAAAAAGCAAACATGCTCGCCAAGATGTTTTCATCGCACTTTAGCTTAAATGTTCCCCAAGGCAAGACTGTTGGATTCCATTCGGAAGAGAGCTGTACGTCTTGTCGGCGACCCGGAGTTGACCCTGAATCTGGATAGTCTGGAACACCGCAGAGATGTGGCCGAGATGTCCCTGTTTTACAAATAATTTCACGGCAGATGTTCCCAGGATTTGGCACGCCTCATCCCCCCCTGACAACGCCTGTAAGACAGTCTACGACAGCCGGCAAGAGTGCACCAGGTCGTCGTACAACTGGAATCACATAGAACATCGCTCTACAAGAACTCCTTTGTCTGGCGCACTGCCTTGTCTGGCGCACTGCATCACTGTGGAACTCATTCCCAGGACATTTGTTTGCCCCTAATTACAACCTACAACAATTCGAGAACCGTGTCAATCAACATCTTCGCACACACACCGCTCGTCGAGCGCCATAGGATCTCCCTTTGGTGTGTTTCATACTGGTCCAGGTTGTTTTTTGCATGCGAAAGACAGTGAAAAATAAAAATACAGGGGACCGTCAAAATATTCAAACTAATGAAGCTCTGTTTACAGTCAGTTGGATAGTAAGTGCTGATGTACGCCCATATATGTCAACCATTTGTTGCCTTTTGGTGAGGTAAGATCTGATGAGCTTTATACTATTTGAATCAAATCTATTGTATCTCAATTTATCCACAGGCAGCCTAAAGGAGAAACAATCAAAGGTTTTACTAAGGTCACAAAAAAGAGCCAATGTAATCTGCATGAGCTGCATTTATCAGTCCAATAAGTTTATTTATCGCCATCGTAGTTGACATAAACCAAAAGGAGTAGAGTTAAATGAACAGTTTGTCACAACTAATTATTGTATTCTTTCTCAAAGCCATTTCAACAACAATTTAGAGAAGGTGGGAACTACTGATATTAGCCTGTAGTTGCCAATATTTTTACCATTCATTAAATCCCTAACTCCGATAATTAACATCTGATCGATTTTAAAATGTAACCTTCCTCACATATGAACTTATATATTCATCAGAAGTTGCTCCACATGTAGACAAACTTTCTACTGCTCTACGTGGAAACCCATTTAAAACAGCTAATCAAAACCCAGCCCAAATGAACTGATTGGCTTCAATTTATAACTCAATTTGATTGATGATTGATTTTTTCAATTTTCTAACTTTATTTGAGTTTTCAGAGTCTGTATTATTTCTATAACTTATAAAGGCCACGAACTGTTTGAGTCCTTCAAAGCTAATTCCTATATTCGGAGGCTAAAAATTGGTGTTATAGAGCTCCTTTCTCTTTGACATCGGGGCTATTGCTAGGAATTCCTTCAGGTGTTTTGGATCGTAGGGTATTTCCTTAACTCGTATTTGTTTTCAAAATCATTTTGTTTATATAATTTCGCACTGTACTTCTTTACATATAATGCTGAGCGTTCTATTATATTTATTTAAAGCCATAACCTTCTATCTTCTCCAACAAAATCATATTCTTCCCGCTTTTGCTTAGCACGGCCCACTCTTTTTTTTTAAAGCTCGCCTTCCAGGAGGAATAAAACCATCATACTATTTATTTTCAGTTGCAGAACTTGTCTAAGATTGTTTCTATTTCTAATTTATCGAATTTCTCAATTTTGTTTACACATCAATTTCGAGCATATCAATCTGTAGTAATTGGAATAGTTTCCGCCTGAGGCGCTTTTAATTGCGCAGCCCGTTGGCTTATACGTAAACTGCAGACGCATAAGATTCTGCCATAGTGCGACTGTAATATAAATGTTAGATATAATGCCCCCGTTACGTTTCGTCTTCAAATATATGAACACTTCATGCCTGGCCCTCCGTTCGCTTGGGGGGCGCAACCAACAAAAACTAACCAAACCTAACCCAACGCATGAAAAACAACTACATTTATATTACGATCGCCCTATGGCGTCTGCAGTTTACCTATATGCAGCCTGTTGCTAAATTTGAAACTTCAGACAAATCGGACACGATTAATGATTGTAGTCCTACCGATGCGGTATCGGTAATTATTGGATATAGCCCCATCATAGAAATTCACGTTTTTTTACAATTCTAAGAAGTCTAATGCATGAAAGAAAATATATTGGTGGATTTTTTGCAGTTTTTTTTATAATTTTGGTTAATTTGTTTAAAAACTGATGAAACTACCAAAAGAAGGTTAGTTTCGGTTAGAGTGGGTTAGTTTGTACAAACATGTCCCAGTTGGAAAAATTAAATCGCCAAGTGGACGAAGCTGAAGCGAAATATGCTGGTCGTAACATATGTAGCAGGAACATCACTAATCATTCCATGAGACCAACTGCAGTCTCAAAATTATCTAAAAGTGGAGTTGGGGATCAGGAATTAATACAAATCACTGGTCATAGCAGTGCAAAATCTATTAAGTAGTATATTCAAATGGACCAAGGTCACCAAAAAAATATTGAGAGGACGTGAGATAACAAGTCGTCTTCTGAAGCAACCCAGCCTCAGGCAAATATGCCGTCATCAATGTCTTTGATAGAAAACCTGGCAACATCACACCAAAATTTAGTTTATTATTAGAATTGTACATTTAATAATAATAAGTTTCAGTCTTAGAGTTGTTTCAATTTTTATTTCTGTTTGTTAAATTTCAATAAACCTTATATAATGTTGTTAATTAAAAAATTTGTTTTTTTTTGGAGGCGAGACGTGGTATTTGATGCCTAAAAAGTTCCAATTTAGAAAGTATATCTTAAAAAGTTATTCAGGAAATATTCTACCGAATACCACTCGTGCATTCAAAATAACCAGATAATTTTGCATTCATGCGTGTTGTCTCATAAAACTGCATTCGGTTATTTTCATTTTTGCTTGGAATTTGAATAACCCTTCTTCGGAGTCGGGTTCTTTCAGTTCAAGCAAAAAATTAAAATAAACTC
The DNA here is from genome assembly GCA_016904865.1 of Pissodes strobi. Lineage (NCBI taxonomy): Eukaryota > Metazoa > Arthropoda > Insecta > Coleoptera > Curculionidae > Pissodes > Pissodes strobi. The sequence continues at coordinate 52,625 of MU188042.1, read as the reverse complement.
GTGCAGTTTCGTTACAACACGCATTCATGTAAAATTATCAGTAGTTTTGATGCGCTTGTGGTATTATATACGATAATTTTGAAATTAAAATTTGATTGTTTAACTGTGGTAGCAAATTGCTTTCCTGGTCCTAACATACATTATTTTTTAAAGAATCTTACATTATCTTTCCTATAACAGCAGATTTCCTTACAGGTATGGGCATTGTGTTGAAAAGGTTTTATTTAAAATCGGGCAAGTCAAAATTAGTTTTAGTAACTCAAATTGAAAAAGAAATGCAGTGTTCAACAAATGTATTATTTTACGATAAAAATAAGCCTATAATATATATTTTAATTTAATGATTAGTAGTGCTGTTATTACCTACTTTTTTGTATGACCTCACACCTCATTAATAGGTGTTATATATATGTAATGATAAAGAATAAGATATAAAAGAAATTATGAGACCATTCATCGTAAATGCTCTTACGTTCGTTTTTACAAAACAATGAAGTTATCTTATTTCCCTCTTTCGCCTGGCATAAAATTATTTAATTAATAATCTGTGTATATATCAAGATTTGGTATAACTAATATAACTATGCACATGCCTTGATGATGCAAACATATACGTATAGTTGAATGAGAGGAGCTTAAGGGGATATGTAATAAGTAATTGTTATGATACGTCAGCATCTGTATTCACGTAATAGTAATTATTTAAACTTGTTGGGCGCGTTATTCATTATTTGATAACTTATTCAACTGCCATTAAGTTTTACAGGATGGGCTGGATGGAACTCTTAAATAGGTATTACTTAAAATTTGTGACTAGTATCCCTTTCGCAGACATAACTCTGCACTTTTAAATAAAAAATGGAAATCCACAATATACAGCTTGGTTAACAAGTTACAAAATATTAGCAAAGCATGGTGATTTACAAAAGATTGTTTTGATTTACTAATATTTTGTGTTTTTTAACCATCCTGTATGTTTTAGATATGATTTTTTATATAAAGTGTGTTATGTCTGCGAAGGGGATTTTAATATTTTAGTATGTTTGCTTAGTAGTTTCAGCCTAATAAATAAAGCCACCTTTTATCTTGTAAAAGTCATATTTCGGATAAAATTGAAGGTATCAAAAAATACTCGAATTTGTTTTTTTTTGCATCTTGACTAAGAATCATTTAAATGTAACAAACAAAAAAAAAACAAATGTAATTTTCAGGACAAATAAACTTTTATCAAATTAGAAAGTATTTGTTTACTACGCCTGTACGCACAAAATATGCAGAATATTAAAAAGCACCCTGTAGCCCAGTCGATAGGCCATGAAATTTATGGAAAGCGCATTAAAAAATATTATTCAGTTAAACATTAAAAACTAAATAATTTTCATTATGCGTGTCAAGTGAACAGTTGTGTACTATTCCAATTGAAATGATCTAAATTGAAAATTGTAGACTGTTGTCGGGCAACACTTTAACTCAAATATCTCGCCTTTAAATAAATGAAATAATGAATTATTAACCACATTGGATTATCCGACGTCAAGACATACAAATTTATACTATTTTTTGCCATTTTGAAAAAAAATTAATTCACAAATTAGAAGGACAAATGATGATTTATGTTTTGAAAAAAAAAATCCTGGTGTTTAAATAACGAAATATAGTTATAATAAATAAAAGTAAAAAAAAAATTAAAAACAAGCTTTTATTTAAATGCTTTAAAAAGAAGAAAATAAAATTTCAAGTAAATCAAACCCATTATTTTGTTACATTAAACATTTTTATATGATAAAAGCTTGTCGCAAGATTTTCCTGTTTAAATTTCTCGCGACAAGCTTTTATCATATAAAAATGTTTAATGTAACAAAATAATGGGTTTGATTTACTTCAAATTTTATTTTCTTCTTTTTAGTGCATTAAAAAAAATTTTACTTTTTAGTAGGTATTATGGGATAGCAAAATCACACATTTAGTAAATATTATATTTTTATTTATAAAACTTAGATTCGTGGTATATAATAAAAGCCATTTTGAATCCGCCATTTTGAATTTTCTGATAAAAAAATTTATATTCCTTGTCCCTAAAAACCTCCTAATACCAATTTTAAACGAAATCGGACATACTTTAAGTAGTGCCCTCACCATTAACCTTTAAAGGGTGGGGGGAAGTGTAAGCAACACCATAGTTTTATATTATGATTTGACCTACAAACGCATACCAAATTTGAAGCCAATTGGATATGTAGAAGTCAGCTAAAATTGACTTGCAACATTTAACCCAAAATCGGCCATATTGAATCCGCCATTTTGAATTTTCAAAATCTGTTAAAAATTCATATTTCTTGTCCCCAAAAACCCCCATACACCAATTTTAAACGAAATCGGACATACTTTAAGTAGTGCCCCCCTCCCGAGGGGCCAACGCTGATGGTATTTTGGTGTACACTGGCTTGGTATTTTTGGAATTATGTCGGAATTTTTTGGTAATATTTGGTATTATCTGGTAATATTTGGTATCATATGGTAATATTTGGTATTATATGGTATTTTGTCTGGTATTATTGGTATTTTCATTGGTATTTTATGGTATTTTTTTGTATAATTATCTAATATCCGCATGCGCAATAACTATGCGTAATTCACAAGACACATGTTGCAACGTCGCAACTACCTTTTCGATGTCCTAAACAGTGTTTCCAAATGCCCGATAATTATCGGAATCTACCATAAGTTTTGCTTGATCCTGATGATCTGCCATAATTTGTAAAAAGTAGTATATACAAGAAGCCATATTCGGAAAAAAATTCAATTGTAATAATAATAATAATAATAATAATAATAATAATAATAATAATAATA
>MU188042.1:23476-49762 GCA_016904865.1 Pissodes strobi | reverse complement strand
AATAATAATAATAATAATAATAATAATAATAATAATAATAATAATAAGCTCTTTATTTCCAACAGGCAAACGCCCAATTACAGGAAATTCACATACAAATTAAGAGCAAGGAATTCACAAAAATATTTTTATACAAAGAAAAATAATAAAATATAAAATAAATAATAGTTATAATTAAAATAAACTAGCAAATTAAACTAAGACTAAAAATAAGGAATGTAGAGGAACCTTGATAGGAACGAAACCGATCAGGAAGTTTACGAATAACGCAAAGTAAGTTAGGGAAACTAAAAAAAAACAAAATAAGCCAAAATAAGAAGTGACAAAGAAGAAAGGAATGAAAACAAGGGAAATACAGATGAAAATGAAGATGAAGAATGTGGAGATACAGTTAAGGTGGGAAACCCGAGGGGAAACTGGACGCCTCACGAAGATGTTTCAGTACGTTGGACAAGCTGCTGGTATGTATATGACAAGCGTTTGATACACGATTGAAATTTTTGCACATGTTGTGAATGGGGCACTGGTACAGAATATTAGATCTGGCCAATCTCAGACTGAACGCGGGTTGTTGTCTAGCTGCTAAACGCGGTACATGAAATGGTATACTTTCCAAAAGAAAGGGACAATCGATCACATCATGGAGAAGCTTATAAAGGAATGTCAGTATCTGCGCGCAGACAGCGCAGTTCCCTGAATCTAGACAACAAAAGGTTATGATCAAACCCTCTGTCTGGGTAGATACCGTCCTCTCTGAACATAAGATATGTGATAAATCGCCTCTGCACAGCCTCCAACGAATCAATGTGGCAATCATACCACGGACACCATACTAGTGACCCATAATCCAGCCTTGGCCTAACGAAGGGGTAATAAAGCAGTTTGATAACAAAGATGTTGGTGAAATTTGTGCAGGATAATCTCGAATATTTTGGAGAAGTTACATAGGATGGAGATAGGACGATAATTCACAATAACCGTTGGATCAACCTTCTTATGCATGGGACAGACTATTGGAACCTGTTCCAAGATCAGATTGAAGATATGACACAGTGGTTGAATTTTGTTTGAATTGTTATAGAGCCACTTCGGCCCCGGCTCAAGGATGTAAACTGCACAAGTGCAAGTTTAGTGACCCTAATGAAATGTGTACCTAGTTTCGTCGATTCGGTATCTATTCGGATACCGTTTTCAAGAAAAGCAAAAAACTAAAAAATTCCAGGGTAAGAATGAATCCTCCACAACAATATAGAACATATTTACATGACACAGTGGGTCGCACAAAACAATGGAACAGTCTCTAAAAATGAAGTGGGATGCCGTCTGGGCCAGAGGTGATCTTGTTTTAAAGTTATTTGCTTGCTACAACTATATCATCAGTAGTTATTGGAGGAATGTCGATGCTATCGGAATACTGCATTAACGGATCAATATGTGCAGGCTGGTGGGAATCTTTGTACACACTTTGAAAATAGTTGGAAAAAGCCGAAACAACACATTGGGGTCCGTGGTAAGAGTGATTTGTGTGTTTCATAGTGGTTGGAATGCGGGATTGAGCTCTCTTGCTTTGAATAAAAGACTAGAAGTTTGATGGATCAGAAGTTATGCTTGTCTCGGAATGCCGGATATATTCCCTGTATCTTGTCGGAGCTCGATTTAATTATGCTGCGCAAAGATTTGTATCTGGCGAGGTAAAATGGGGATTTATGAGTTTTAAAGTCACGATAGGCCTTTTCTTTTTTGAATACATTGTCAATGAGTTCCTTGGTAAACCATCCATGGAGAAAAGCGCCTATGCCGCGGAAGTGCACAGGTAGCGAATATGATTTAGAGAATCTCATAAAGACGCTGACATGAGTTACCGACATCTGTGCCATTGAGAACAGGCGACCAGTCAGTGTTCGACATTAGCTCATACATAGGTATGAAATTGAATTTTCTGAAATTGTTAAGGGGTAGATCATCATTGTTTACAGGAAAGTTGACTATGTGAGGGAGGGCTGCTTGCAAATTGATCAGTAAGGATGGATGATACGGATCTTCATTAACAAGTGGTAAGTCGTTTTTTTGCAGGAAAGTTGTAAAGTTGGTAAAAACTAGATCCCAACAGCGAAGCGGTTGCTAATGCTAGGTGTATTATTATATTGGCGAAGGTTAAGTATTTCACTGAATCCAGTCAAAAGTCTGTGTTTAGCATTGGGAGGAAGGTTTGTAGGGTAAGAAGGAATATTGAAGTCTCCCAGAATTATTACATTTTTGCTCAACATTATATCTATTGACGAAAGAGCCTCCAGGAAAATTTCTACCTGGAGTACCTGGATATAAACAATAATTATATATAATATAGAATAATAATAATTAACAGTTAGCTTACAACCTAAAAATGTCAATGAGTCGCGCTCCTTCGCAACCATTCGAAGGATCCAGCTGTTCGGAAGCAAATTTGTCGGATAACGGTAGACCACATATGATTCGGGGAAGAGTTCTGAGTTCAAAATATCGGGTTGGCGCCCTGATTCTGTAACAACATCGTAGGTACAAGCAGCAACGGCACTATAAAAATCGTTTGCTTTGCTACGGAGGCCGCGTACATTCTGGTAACAGCATGTGACGCCATCGGGAGAAGCACAGAAAGAACTACTACCAAAAGTCAATATTTTATAAAAGTATGTAGCAGTTAGTGCATGGTGCATGCAAAAATAAAAGAATTAGGGATTAATAGTTTGGGTTAGTATAGGTATCACTCGTGGTATCTGTTTAGGAAATCTAATAATACCTAACGTATTTGTTTATATTAATGTTTACATGTATTGTTTAGAATATTAGTATAATTTTTAACTAAGAAATGCCGTTACAAAAATAAACAACAATAAACAATGTAAATTTTATCCACTTATTATTAAGCTGAATTTCTTATTTTTTTATGGTAGTGGCACACACACTAAAGGGAGATCCTATGGCACTCGACGAGCGGTGTGTGTGCGAAGATGTTGATTGACACAGTTCTTGAATCGTTGTAGGTTCCAATTAGGGGGAAACAGATGTCCTGTGAGTGAGTTCCACAGTGATGCAGTGCGCCAGACAAAGGAGTTCTTGTAAGCGATGTTCTAGGTATTTCCAGTTGTACGACGTACTGGTGCGCTCTTACAGTCTATCGTGACAGTCTGACAGGCGTTGCCAAGGGCGGGATGAAGCGGGCCAAATCCTGTGAACATCTGCCGTGAAGGTATGTGTAAAACAGGGACATCTCGGCCACATGTCTGCGGCGTACCAGACTATCCAGATTCCGGGTCAACTCCGGGTCGCCGACAAGATGCACAGCTTTCTTCTGAATGGAATCCAGCAGGTTTAGGGTGTGCCCTCGTGCGGCACCCCAGATATGTGAGCAATATTCTAAGCAAGCTCTTATTTGCGCTTTGTAGAACCAAAGCAACTGCTGCGGTGTATACAGTTTTTTCTTGCAAAATAGCGCACCAAGCTTCTGGGAGGCTGATTTTGCGATGTTACCAACGTGGTCATGCCAGGACATATTGCTGTTAATCGAGACACCCAGCAGTCCGATTGACGAGTGTGAAGGAATGGTCGATCCTGCCATAATGATGTCAGGGCCCGCCGTATTGGCCCTCTTGATAAACGTGGCTGCTTGGGTCTTTGCTGCATGGAACTGGACCAAATTTATGTCGCCCCAAATTTGAACTTTCTCCAGGTCTTGATTAATTGCTGTAATCTGCTCCTATCTGTGGTGCGATTCTCAGTCGCTGGTAAAGGGTTTTCTGAACTAAATTGGGAGACAAGGGTACTGTCATCTGCAAAACTGCAAACAGAATTTTTCATTTCGGTCAGAAACGAAAAATCCTCTCCCAGATATTCGCTATGTGCGTTACACGACGCGACATCTGGTGGTACAAAATGTGGCGAATTTCTTAGATACGCAAAGTACATCGGAAACGATTCAAAATTCAAGAAAAATTGTTGATTTTAGTGCAATATAATTAGTTCATATGAGAATATTTATCGATTCGACTGAAAAAAGCCAAGTTCGATATTGAACATCAAATGGGACATATTAACGCAAAAAAAATTGCGGATGAAGCACATTTTCTCAAAATAAATTGAAATAAAAAATTAAAATTCAACATACATTAACACAATTCCAGTACACTTTGTCCTAAGGTATAATCGCAGAAGGTTAATAATAACATAATATAAAGCTTCTTTTCATTCCAATTGCAAATAAAACTGTTTTTTTTGCACTTTAAAACCATAATATAATATTTATGAGATAAACGTCAACATGACTATTTCTTAAAACATTATTATATTGGTTGGCTTAGCACGGCTGTTGTACGGGTAGATGTTGCCAAGTGTACTTTCTATTTGGTTCTAAAATATAACAGCCTCGTGTTGAATATGTTTCAAAAGTACTGTGAGACGAAAACTTCTTATAAATAATGATTCTTAATGGCTTTGTTTAATGAAATAACAATAACTCGAATATATGATTTACTAGACTTAGATGTTACGCTAGAAGGGGGTCACTTTTAATAATAAGTCATAAAAACTAATTCATTTAGTTTATTGAAATAGATACAAATTTAAAAGATCATTTGGATTAGTTTAAGAGAGTATCACGCGTAGTGCGTTTGTTTTGTTACTTTGAATTAATTTTGATTTTGTGGTTGGTCAAGTGCGTAGCGCGCACGCCTCAATGCGCTTCTTTGGCTAATTAAAGTTAATTTCGATTATTTTTGCTTAATCTGGAATCAGTGGCGGATTCAGAGGGGGGGGGGCGGTGGTGGGAATCGCCCCCCCCCCTTTATTTTGAGAGACGAGGAAAGGGAACAAGCGGTTAAGTTTATTATTTTAATTTAATATTGTTGAAGAGAAACTTTTATTAAATATTTTGTTAGGCGAATATCCGATCTGGAAAAAATACTGGCTGCAAGAGTTTGTTGACAAAACAATGTCACTGATAATGTATTAGACGCATTAAAATTATGCGACGATATATGTATTTCCATATGTGAAACAATTTTTAATAATATTAGGTTGCTTTCCATTAAGTAATGTTACGCCAGAAAGAAGTTTTTCTTTTTTAAGACTGATTAAATCTTACTTAGGGACAAACATGTCTCATTTAAGACCTTCTGCCTTAGCATTACTTAATATCCGTAAGGATATTGAAGTAGATGAAGAAAGAATAATAGATAAATTTACAAGTAAAAGAACAGATAATTAGATTTTGTTTTATAGGACCGTGTTCATTTTATTACCTACTATAGTTTTTTTGCTTAAAAGTACTTATGTGTTTTCGTTTTATTAAAGTTTTTGTTATTTTATGTCACGGTTTAGTTATTTCTATAGGTACACACCTACATAATAATATTATTCTAAGAATTAATTTTATTTTTTATATTTAACTCCGTTTTTTTTTGTTCAATAAAAGTGCTTATAACGATTAAAGTATGTTTTGCATTACCTATATGTTGCAGATTATTAAGGATTATGATTTCAAGCTTATTTCAAATGTTTTTAAAGCTACCTAGCACATATATGTATAGGATATAGGTGTATATAAAAGAAAATTATGTACCTCACCTCTATAAGCACACAAATTAAGTGAAACTTCTGAGATATTAGAAATTAAATTTTTTTTTTTTTTTGATACTTTTTTTTCTCGACTTTTGCCCCCAGTTTCGACATTTTTTTACAATTTTTTTCTTTTGTTTTCACCTTTTTTTTTGCCGAGAACCGCGTTTCTCTAACTTTTTTTTTAATATATTTTTTCTTTATTATTATCTTTCCGAATTTTTTTTATATAGAATTTTTTTCATTCTATTTTTGCTGATTACGTTCGACTTTTTTTCGCCGAAAGTTGCGTTTCTCTAACTTTTTTTCTTATTTCGTTTTATAATACTTTTTTATTAACTTTCCGAACAATTCTTTACGTTTTTTTTTTATTTTTTTTCCATTTTTTCGGAGGGTGTCTAGTTTGGGTTAGTCCAGAATACTCATTTTACCCTGGCTACGTGTTCTCAAAATTTCAACCCTCTAGTTATACTGGAACATGCTTAATTAAAAGGGGTTTTACTTAGATAGCCGTTTCAACTTTGATAAGTGTTTCACTTCGATAAGCGTTTCATTTTTTCTGACTTTACCCTCGATGAAGAAGTTTTACTTCAAAAACCAACGTCCTCCCCTTTTTCATGGCCTGGATCCGCCTCTGTCTGGAATACGTTAATTAGGGTTAGTTTTTGTTAATTTAGGTTAGTATGGGTTAGTTTTGGTTAGTCTGGGTTGGTTTTGCTTAGTTTATGATAGCGAAGAGAAAAGGTCGCGTAGCGCGCTTTTCTTTTTATTTTGGTTAATTAGGGTTAGTCTGGGTTAGTTTTGGCTAGTATGGATTTCTTTTGACTAATCTGGGTTAGCTTGGATTAGTTTGGGTTAGTTTTTGTTGGTTTGGGTAAGTTTTGATTAGTATGGGTTAGTTTTGGTTAGTATCGGTTGGTTTTGCTTAAATTGGAATAGCAAAGAGACAAGCGCGCATAGGTTAATTATGGTTAGCCTGGGTTAGTTTTGGTTAGTCTTGATTAGTTTGTATTACTCTGGGTTGGTTTTGGTTAGGTTGCGTTAGTGCTGGCTAGTTTGGGTTAGTGTTGGTTATTTTGGGTTAGCTATGGTTGATTTACTGACAAGCGAACGTAGCGCGCTTGTCTTTTAAATATATTTCATTTTGATTTTGACCTAGGGTTTTTACTGGGAAATGAACAAAGTGACTCGACAGTGTACCGTAAGTAAACTTTTATTACTTATATATACATGTATGGCTAAACAGCCAGGGTTAGTTTTGCTTAGTATGGGTTACTTTTGGTCAATCTGGGTTAGTTTGGCTTATTTTACGTTAGTCTGGACTAGTTTTGTTTAGCTTGGGTTACTTTGCATTAGTCTGAATTAGTTTTGGTTAGTTTGGGTTAGTTAACAGACAAATGGGAGCTTATTTGGTTAGTCTGAGGCATATAAGGAACAAGCGCGCGGTGTGCGCTTGTTTAGTTACTTTCACAAGTTATTCTACTTTATGAAACATGCTCCTAGACTTGGCAATTTGCTTACTTGAAAATCAAGAAGGTTAACCAAGTCTGACAACATTGCAAGTAAATTGTCATCATTAACGTCATATAGGGAGAGTTTTCGCATTAAAATGTCACCAAACAGCCTCATTTCTGAAATTTCTTTTTCAATTTTTGGCGTCAAAAGTGCTTCATCCGCAATTTTTTTTTTGCATTAATGTGTTCCATTTGATGTAATCTTTCCATTGAACCCAAAAAAACCGTTAAAATCGACAGTGCTTATATGACACCAGACCCTTTTTCGATGTATTCTACGTATTTATTTGTATAGTAGCTGAAGAAAGTTCCAAATTTCTCCGACTCGCGCGCACGATCGTTGGTCATTTCTCCCACTACCCTAACGCACAGAGCGAATAGATGAGAAACAAAGTTGGTGAAAGAATTGCACCCTGAGGCACGCCCGCGTAATTATATTATTTAGATATTATTAGGTATTATTTGGTATTTTCTGGTATTATTTGGTATAATTTGGCAATTTTTGTGATATTTGGTATTTTTTTTATACAGTGTGTCCAAAAAAGTATGCAACATATGGAAAACTTCTTTATTATTGGATTCTCAGAAAATTTTATTCTTCATAAAAGTTGGTGCTTGGCCCAAAACAGTAAACGAGTTTTTCAAATTTTACGTACTGCTTTTAGTGCGGACGCAAATGTCATTTTTCCGAAATTGCGTCAAGAGTAAAGTACCATAATTTATAAAGATACAGCAAAATCTTATTAGGAAAAGTTCTTCCAAATTAAAAAAGTAGTCTAAATGTGAAATTTGAGTTAAGTACATCAATTTTTAATTTCCCTTTTTTTCTCGATTTTTTTCTCAAACGTTACGCAATCGGTGAATGCTTTGTTTTTTTCTTATTAGTATACTTGTCAAGCAACTTCAAAATTTATTTAAAGTAGATATTAGTTACATAGTTGAATAATGTTTCAGTTTTTACAGAGATAAAAGCCAGTTTGAGTATCAGTGTGTTGCAAACATATTTAAACAGTTTTGGTCCAAAATAATTGTCCACAATAATTATTACAAAATACAATTGGAATGACTGACTCAATTACTAATAATAGTAAGAGCGAAGTAAAATTATTGCTATTTATTTGTTTTTATTCCAAATGCATGGCCTACTCTTCAAGACTAAATATTTTATATGGCTTTTTAGGATACTTGGGCATATTTTACTCATCGGGTGCAAAAGATAAATAAATTATTAGTTGTTTTACATGAAATGAAAAGAGTTGGGTCTATTCATGATTTTGAGTGGAAAAAATTTTGAATCAAAAGTGTTTAAATGTGTTTGCAACACACTGATACTTAAACTGGCTATTATCTCTGGAAAAACTGCAACATTATGCAACTATGTAACTAATTTCTATCTTAAATAAATTTTGAAGTTACTTGGCAAGTATACTAATAACAAAAGAACAAAACATTCACCAGTGGCGTAACGTTTAAGAAAAAATCGAGAAAAAAAAAGAAAAAATAAAAGTTGATGTACTTAACTCAAATTTCATATTTAGATTACTTTTTTAATTTGGAAGAACTTTTCCTTATAAGATTTTGCTGTATCTTTATAAATTAAGGTACTTTACTCTTGACGCGATTTCGGAAAAATGACATTTGCGCTCGCACTAAAAGCAGCACGGAAAATTTAAAATACTCATTTACTGTTTTAGGGCAAGCACCAACTTTTATCAAGAATAAAATTTTCTGAGAAACCAATAATAAAAAAGTTTCCCATATGTTGCATACTTTTTTGGACACACTGTATAATATTGGTATTTTTGGTATTTTGTTTTGGTATTTTTGGTATTATTTGTCAAATATGTTATTTTAGTGTACAAAGTCTAGTCAGCGGTTAACCCCTCGCTACCTCCGCTACCCGTGAAAGGGGGGAGGTGTAAACTTAACAACATTATAATATTGTATTGTCATCGGAACTATAAACGTGTACCAAAGTTTAAGTCAATCGGACATTTAGAAGTAGTTCTAATTCAGCTTGCAAGATTTGATTATAGACAGACAGACAGACCCACAGGTGAAAGTAAATAAAAGCTTGTAAAAATCAGGGGGAAGCAAATGTGGGCATTAGCATGGGACTGGAATATGTTCGGTTGCTTTTGATTTATTGCATTTAATGCAGAGTGCCACATACAATGTGACGCATTTAATCTCGAAGTGCACGTGCTGAAAAATATAAGCTTAAACGAGTCAAACTGGCATGGACAAATTTTAATATAAACTTATCAAAGTATAAGGTTATGACATTTGCCCGCAAGAAGAAACCAATTTTATTTGATTACTCTCTTTCCAATATAAGCCTTTCCAGAGTTAGCTTAATCAATGATCTTGGAGTCGTCTTCGATACTAAATTGAGGTTCAATGAACATATAAACAGTGCAATCTCCAAATCATTCAGGATGGCTGGATTCATTATGAGCACTTGCTTTGATTTCACTAATATTGATGTTTTGAAGATACTTTATTTCTAAATGGTGCGAAGCCACCTTGAGTAACGTGTTGTCTGGTCCCCGTTCTATAAAACCCATTCTGCTAGGATTGAACGTGCTCAGACTAGGTTTTTCAGTTCCTTCCTCGTCTACTTGATCCATTTTCAATACGCAGATATCGCACTGATGTTGGGCACAATAGTCCCTCAAATCGGATTATGGAGTGTTTTAATATGTATTTTCCTACTGAATTTCAACTGGGGTGGTCTACACACAAGTTTAAAACTAAGCTAAAACGTTTCTTATTTTACTAGCATGACCACTTGTCCAATGACTGTTAAGTCCATAGTGTCTTGCATTTCCGTCATGGCACGTACCACCCTTGTTTGGAAGTTTTGAGTGTTCATTTATTTTACTTGCTCTTGTGTTTGTGTTATATTTTATTATTGTTGTCACATTAATTTATAGTTTTGCATTTACTGTATCAGGTGTGTAATATTTTAAAACTAGTTTATATTGCATTTATTGATACTGTGATTGATTACTGTACTATTTGGAAGTATCTTCTGTAAGTACTGTTGTTCTAAACAATAAATAAATAATAAATAATGTGATGAGTTACTCATCGAATGCATTCCGAAGAAACCGTGCTGAAAAATCGAGGTGCTATTCCTAAATACACAATTTAAAAGCCTCCTAGTTATCTGTTCCAAAACCTTCGCCACACAAATCAGTCCAGAAATGGGTCGATAAATACATACTAATACTACCTTCATCAAACCCGTAATACTTCAAATTACTTATCAGTTGGTCGTGCCCAAGACAGTCGAAGGCCTTCGACAAGTCACATAATGTATTAACCTTCCTCAAAAAGGATCAAACAGCTTATAATATCAGCAATGCAAGGGTGGTGGAGCTTTTCAAATACTGGAATTAAAGAAACTGACCTATAATTTTCAGGGTCATTTGTGCAAACTTTCTTAATGACTGGTATCACTTTTGACATTTTAAAGCAATCAGTGTACTTGTGCCTCAAGGAGAAGAGCATTATGACCCTCTCTTTCTCTCGATTTCTGCAGCGGTATTCTCAACATTGCATCAATTAAAGTACTTGTTCAAAAATCTTGAAAAAACGCACAATTCGCGTCTGAAAGCGATAATGTTTCATACTTGACGGGTCTTTGGACTCTGTCGGTCACCTCTTCGTTCACCCCGCTGGAATGAGATCTTGATGAGTCGCCTCCTATATCCATTTACTAAGAAAACAAAGTGGCCGTTGGCTTACTTATTCCGAAAAGTTGAAAAAAACTCTTTAAAATACGTCAAGATAGTAAATTAAAATTGAAAATGGTATGTGGACACAGTTAATTATTTGGTTACGTGTAATAAAAACTTCGATAAATACGCTGACCTTTGGCTTTCTATAAATACACTGACCTTTTTGAAGTTCCTAGTATATTTTGGTGAAATACTGAAAAGTTCCCGTTCCGTAATGACTAGAATATTTTGAATATTTAGGCTTGACCAATACTGCAAATTATTAGCAGTCGAATAAAGTCAATGCCAAAAATTGTTATCTAAATAAATGAATAAGTTACACATAATTTCACCATGACCTGCTAAACTGGGTCGTATTGGCTGTGAGTGTAAATCTTATGCAACAACAAATAATTGGGATTTGCTTGAAATAAATTTCTTCGTACCGCGCAAATGACTACTAATTTGAATGCAAATTAAAGCAGTAAACGTAATAAATGTTGTTTAAAAGCACCAACTTGTATTTTTTAATTGGATTAGCTTGTACCTGATTCATTTATTGGATAGTCCGTTCATTGCTGATTCCGAATATAATAACAGATTTGATACCTCTATTTTTAAAACCGTTGGTTGAACTCAAACAACGTTAAAACTAACTGAGAAAAGTGACAAAAACTGCACCCTAACATCAATGCATTTGACCAACGTTATTTTTCTATCACATTAACGTTATGAAACAGGTTTCGTAATTTTTCTCAGTTAATTTTCAAGATCGAGGCATCAAACCTGATATATTGGGAATTAGTAACGAACGAACTATCCGATAAACGGCTTACATACAGGGAAATCCATTTTATAAATCAAAAGTTGATATTTTTTGACGGCTTTGCGTTGCTCATTTATTTGTTCCAATAAAAAATCCTAGTGGTTCATGAAAAACCTTACAACTTTTGTATTTAAAGTTAATAACCTTTCTAGGGGTGCTCCAAAATATACGGAAAAACACTATATAAAAAATTGCCGATACTTGGGCATGAAAGTGTATTGTATTGAAATTGCAAACATTAAAATATCCAATGGTGAATATTTTGTATTATAACTCTATTTCGAAATGGTGCGGAGTAATAAAACCTACTTATAAATGCAAAACGCTAACAGAGTTGTCAAATAAATTTTTGTGATTTCTAAATATTTAGCCACAGCTGTTATAGCCTGCTGTATTATATTTTAACCATTCCACCCTGTTTTGTATGGCAATCCCGCTGCAAACAATAGGCTTTATTAGCAAAGGGGCCATTTTCTACCTGCAGTAGCGTACGTTTGGGTATTTAATTTAAAATACCTGTGTTACCTAAGTACTTTTATTTATTCACTTATTTATGTATATTCAAAAACAGTTAGTATTACTGTAACATTTTATCACATATAATATTTATATAATAAGGTATAAAAATTGCGATTTTGTGTAAACAGTTATGTAGAGAACTATGGTATATCATTTTCGTCGTCAGAAAAATCCGTCGAATCTTCGTCATGTTCCAAGGATATAATTAAAGGCTCTACAATTAGGTCAATTAAATGGTCTAGTTTCCACATTTTTTCTTCTTCTTTTATAACATGCCCAATACACTTACGCCATTTTTCAGAATCGACATTTTTTAAAGATTCCTCAAAGATAATTTTAACATCTTTCATTTTAAACGTCGTGTTTCTCCTTGCTACATAACTTTTTACTTGGGCCCAAACAAGTTCAATGGGATTTAATTCGCAATGATACGGAGGCAGACGAAGAATAGTAATATTTCGTTTCTGTGCAATTTTGTCAACTACATACTCGGTGAAACGAGCTTTATTTGAGGACACTGGACAACAGTTCCTTTTTCACCATACTTTCATCAAATGGTATATTATTCTGTCTAAACCACTGAATAATATCCGCTTTTCTCCATGAATTAGTTGGCATTCTGTCAACTTTTCTGGAATGATAACTCGCATTGTCCATCACTATCACAGAATTAGGTGGAATGAGATCTAACATTTGTTCAAAATATTCTTCGAACACATCGCCATTCATGTCTTCATGGTAATCGCCAGAATGATTTGACTCAAACATTAACAAACCGCCCTCAACAAAACCATCAACACTTCCAAGGTGTGTAATAATCAGTCGCTTTCCTTTCCCAGATGGTGGTTTTAGTCCGGTGGACCAGCCTTCTAAGAATGCTTGACGAAAACTTGAAATATTTTTGTCTTGCCAAATCTTCCCAACCGTATATCCTTCATTAAGCTATGTTTCGTCCAGATAATAAATCTTTCTATTCTCACTTCGAAACTGCTTTATCTGTCTTAAGTAATGTCTCCTCCAGGAAATAATTTAATCTTTTTCGATTAGGAGCGATTTTCTGCTTTGTTTTTCCCAGCTGAAATTCATTTATTTTAAAGTTGTCCACAATTTCTTCCTGCTTATCGTTGGAGACATATTTTGGTCTTGCTTCAAGGCTCCTAAAATTTTGTCGATGGTTGGTATTTCCTTATTAAAATAAAAGGAATGTACTGTTCTTCTAATTATAAGTTTGTTGTCTTCATCGATAGGCACCGTCTTTCTTCCTGAAGATGGTATAGGTGGTTTTACAGCTCCACTTTTTCGTTCACACCTTAATTTATATATCGACGTTTTTGAAACACCCGTCATTTGCGAACACATTTCCACCACAGTATCAACGCTATACAGAGGATTTTGAGGTTTGAGGGCGTCATATACATTAAGAATAATATTCTTTTCGTTAACAGAAAATGGACATTTGCTCGCTCGTTTCACTGGAGAGAAAACTGAATTAGCCATTTTAATTGAAACTATGAAATGAAACAAACACACTGTGTCTTCTTCGGAAGAGCAAATATAACTGAAAAATTACAATTACTTAAACTTTAGGGTATGCATACAAAGAATCGTCAAATTTGAATGTTTACAATAGTAATAAAAAAACCTAAGTGTGATAAATATAATGCTGGGAAAGTCCGAGTATTAGGACAGGTAAACGTTTAAAATATGTACGTATATGTACGTAATTATGTACGCCTATGTATCAGCCATCAGAAAATGATTTATTACTTCGCATCATTTCGAAATAGAGTATAGTAAATATTTTCAATTATCCCTCCGATATTAAATGAATATATTAAAAACCCAAAAATGACTCTTTTACCTAATACAGCATGAAATTTTGTTGACAATAAGTTTTTCACAAAACATCGATATAATGGCTGTCGTACAGGATTTTCACGTATATTTTAGGGCCCACCTACAGCCTTTATTTTTGGAGCTAGAACAAAACTTTAAATACAAAAGTTAGAGGTTTCATCGTAAAATTGTTAAAAAATACCAAATTTTGTTTTTTATATTTATTTATTTTAGAATACCGGCCTTACAGGTAAATTACCCATCTACAAGGCAGGAAACAAATATATACAGTAGGTTTTTTAATACAACTGATGGATAGATACAAAAAACGAAACTTAAAAAAATACGAAACTTAAAAATATCCTAAAATTCAGATAACATAACTAGAGTTAACCTAACCTAATAAGTAAAAATACTGTTAGATACATAGAAAGTTCGATATGGAAAAAAAACAAAAAGAGAAGAAAAACAAAAAATTGAGAAAAATCAGTTTTATAACAAAGAAGTATAAAGAGCTTAAATTACCATATTATTAGTGTTCAAAAGTGCGACATATGACAAATTTTGCAATATTAAAAATATCAATCTGGGCCTCAGCATTATAAATATTACAAATATTATAGATCGACGAAAATTTTGGGAAATTTGTTCTTGGGGTGGGCAGATAAAAAAGAGTTTGTTGCCTGCTGTAAATTCTTGGAATTAAGAAATTTAGTCTCGATAACAAGTCTGGACAATCAATGGCGTTGTGAAGTAATTTATAGAGTGACATGATAGCAAAATATTTTCTACGTACATTTAGTGAGCAAAGATTAAATCTACTAAGTAGCTCATCTTGTGGAAAGCCCTGTGGTGGGTATACACTATCGCACTTAAACCAAAGGTATTTCAAAAATTTTCTTTGAACTTGCTCTAAACTATTAATATGTATGTTGTATCCTGGAGCCCATACAACCGCAGCATATTCGAGTCTAGATCTAACATAAGAAAAATACAACGTCTTTACAACCTCTATATTTTTAAAATCACGAATATTTCTTGAAATAAAGCCATATAACTTAGATGCTTCAGAGATTATCGTGTCTCTATGTAGGCTAAAGCTCAGCTTTGAGTCAAAAAGTACACCTAGATCTTTAAAAGAATGAACTCGTGTTAAAGAATGACTATTTAAAACATAATTCGATATAATCGGCTTTACTTTATTTGAGATTGACAAAACGTTACACTTTCCCACATTCAGTTTTAAGCCATTTCTAGAGCACCAGTCGTTTATTAAGTTAAGATTATGCTGAAGTCTATCACAGTCATAATGATTTTTAACTCTAGTGTATAATTTAATATCATCTGCATAAAGTAAAAAGTCACAATTGAGTTTATTACCAATGTCGTTCATAAAATAGTTGAAAAGAAGCGGTCCCAAGACAGATCCTTGGGGAACACCGGATGCAACATCATAAGGATTTGATTTGGTACCCTGTAGGTCAACATATTGGCTGCGATTAGTTAAATATGAAAGAAATAGTTTTAACAAGGAAATTGAAAAACCAAAATCACCCAACTTATTCAAAAGTAGCTTATGATCTAATTGATCAAAAGCCTTTGAAAAATCAAGGTATATGACATCAAGCTGATCTCCACAATCCAAAGCCTCTGAAATGTGCTGTGTTATGACCATAAGGTTTGTTGTTGTCGACCTCCCCCTAAAAAAACCATGCTGCTGTGGAATAATCATGTTTTTGGTTAAAGGAAAAACTCTGTCATGAATAAGAAATTGAAAGACTTTGTAGAAATTACATATAATAGAAATGGGTCTATAGTTACATATATAAGAGTTATTACCCTTTTTGTATATCGGGCATACCTTTGATACTTTCCATATTTCAGGAATAGATCCTAGGCGAAGACAAAGATCAAATAATATCTGCAAAGGTTTGATGTATCTGCAGTCTTTAATAGTGAAAGCTTGAATTAGATCTGGCCCAGTTGTAAGTTTTGGTTTAAGTTTATTTAATGCACGTAGTATGTCGATTTCGGAAAAGTGCGAGATATTAATATTAATAGCATTACAGATATTTTGGTCGCTGCCAACATTAAAATTATTGACTGAAAAAGAATTTTGAAAAAAGTCTGCAAAAGAGTTTAGTATTTCAGAAGTACTGTTAAGTGACATGTCATTATAAAACATGATTTTAAGGATACAATGGGTAGGTTTTTTTTACTCTTAATAAAATTCCAGAATTTTTTTGGGTCATTCATAATGTTGTTTTCAATATTTGATATGTAGCGAGAGTAGGAGCTTGAAATATTCCTTTTAGTTTTACAGCGTAAATCCTTAAATGCATCTAAATCGGCTACCCTGCCATACTTTTTATACTTTTGATAATATTTATTTTTCATTTTTAAGTCCTTTATAATATCTGCTGAAAACCAAGGCGTCCAATGTATTAAAAATAATTCTATAAAAATCACTAAATCCATGCTCAACAGACAATGAGGTTTCCAAGAGCGACCAATTTATTATTTATCATGAAGAGCACCATTAATGGAGTCAGCAAAGTTCGGTATGTTAAAATCACCCAGGATACAGATATTGTCACAATAGATGCAGTTGAGAGACATTAAGCTTTCGAAAAGGTTTTCCAACATCTCGCCTTTCACCGGGGGTGGAATGTAAATAACAAATATGACAATAAAAGAATAGTCAAGCAAAACCTTGACACCAACAATGTTGATTGCCGGCGCAAGGATACCATGATCTATATTTATTTGTTGACCATTAAATTTCTTATTTATCGCCATCAGTGTACCACCACCACGAGACCTTCCCGTTTCTATAAAATTTCTCTCAGTTCTAAAAATGTTATAATTTTTGGCTATTATTTCACCATTCAATATTGAAGCGTCTAACCAGGTCTCAGTAAGCGCTATCAGATCGAAACTGCAGCAAGATGTACTATTAAATAAATCAGCAGTTTTTGTTCGCAATCATCTAACGTTCTGATAATATATCGTCAAACGCTTGCTAAGCCTGGTACAACATCGATCATTAACGAGAAGCCACCATTGACGTGGACGGGGTCGAAGCAGGACTAGGCTCCAAATTTGCAGAGTGGGCAGGTACATTAGCACCATTTTTACCCAATAATTCATAAACTAATTGCTATTGGCCCAGTATATCAGCCCGAAGTTTCGCACATGCTTTTTTGTAGGTCTGACATGCGGTGATATCCCAAGCAGCGTGATCAGTATTAAGTATGAAACACCCTGTTTATTGTTATCTAAAATGGAAGATATTTTTGTTGTGATTTCAAAAATATACAGTTAAAGTTTCTATAAAGATGGGTCCGGAAATGCAGTTTTCAAGATACAGGGTGACAAACTTTAAAAAAAAATAAAGACCAATTTATTACATTTCCAAACTTTTTTATTAAATTATTTTTTTATTAATATCTTAAATATCCATTGACCGATTCTGTTGAAATTACGTGTATAACTCTTTTCTAAAAGAACTGACGCGCAAATGTCAAACCTCCATGCAGAAATGATTATTTATTTTCCAAGGCACTTGTGATTTTTTTTAACCAAAGAAACCAATTTTGTCCAGTAACATGCGATAAAACGGTTTTTATTTTTTTTTCTCGAATACGAAGTGAGATAGGAAAAAATACAAGAGGTAAAGAAGTTGTATTTTTAGATGCTTAATCAAACAAAAAATATTAAAGTTACAAAAAAGGTAGTGGCGTACATTTTTTGGTAATAATATTCGCTAAGGTGCCCCCCGGGACGCCACTGGATTTGATAATTATAATCTATTTAGGGCTAAATTAGCCTCTTAATACAACAAATAACATTGCCAAATTTCAACAGACTCGAGTAAATATTTTTTAAGGCATTAATAATTAATTTTTTTTTATTTAACATCCTGTATCTTGAAAATCCTGCATTTCCGGACCCATGTTTATAGAAACTTTTTTCATATTTTTTAACAAGGAATCACCCTCTAAAATATCTCCGGCTCTTTTTCACCCTGTATAATATGCTGTATTTGCTGCACCAATTTTTGAAATATGCGATAATGAGCATCATCGTGATACCACGACTTATTTATTAAAGACGCAAGTAAGTATAAATCCTGAAATGTTTATTATCAAATATTTCAAAAATGGCCACCCACAGCAAATGTAAGCATATTATATATTTTGAAAATCAGAACAAAAATGTATGTCATTCTAGTGAATAATATACAAGGTGTTCCATTAAAAAACAAACGAAAGATGGTATTTTTGAGAGTTTTACGATGCTTGTTTGTTTTATCTGATAACGGATCCTGGCGACTAGGAAGAATCCTATAAATTTTGTACTTAAAGTTTTTTTCTAGTTTTAAAAATAGAGGCTGCAGGTGGGTGCTAAAATATACGGGAATAGGCTCATTTAAAAAGAAACAGTCAAATTTGTATTACCTATCCAATCTACTTCATAAAAATAAGCCATAGTCAAAATTTTAAATCAATCCGTTAAGCGGTTTTTGAAATATAAGAGTTTAAATATGCAGAATTCGAAGGGCGTCTCGATCGGGAATGTAATGTAATAAAATATGATCACGTCCTATTACTAGGCCGCGATCCGCGCCGCAAAATTCTTCCGTTTTTGTCACTGTCATAGAATCCCAACGCGACCTTTATATCGTATGACGTCACGCCTTTACAATGTTCTAGCGGCAGTTTCTTAATTATTTTCACCGATTTAGACTTCTCAAAAAATCTGATTTTTGGTATATGAACTTAATATGTCAAGGTCTTTTGAATAAAATTATTTTTGAAAAATTGAAAATGAGCCTATATCCTGTAGGCGAATTTCGAGAGACACCCGATTATGTAAATTTATTATATGAATTTTAAATGATCTGAAAATTATTGTTTAAAATACAAAAAAAATACGAATATACTTATATCTGGAAAAACTGAAACATTATGTAACCATGTAACTAATTTCTATCTTAAATAAATTTTGAAGTTGCATAGCAAGTATACTAATGACTAAAGCGCGGAATATATGCAACAAGTTTTTGAAAAAATATGCGCATATATATTCATCTTTTTCATGAAAATATGCATAAATATTGACTTTTATTACAAAATATGCAATCCAATATGTAATAAAATTGAATGATGTAATAGAACAAAATAGGGTGAAAAAAAATACTATGTCCAAAAAATGGTTTTTTATTTGGAAGAATACACATACTAAGTAAGAAAAACATAGTCAGATACAATTTATTTACTATTTTAAAATGGTACAAAATTAGTTTATAACTTAATCATAGATAAAATATATACAAGGCACAAAAAATATTACAATATTATAAAATTTGTCGATTGGAAATACTATAAAAGGTATTTACAACAAGATACTTTTCGAAGTTTTCCAGTAAAAATGATTGTCTTCTATCAGTAAAAATGTGTTTATACAAAGAAAAGGTTCTTTCAACGTCTACTGACGTAATTGGATAATATTGAAGTTTTGGCAGTATACTATAAGGCCATGGTACATGTTCGTCAGAAGACTTATTTTCGTAGATATTTTTGACTATTTTTAAAAATTTAAACCCTTCATTCTTCGTTAAAGTCACATCCGCTTTGCGCCTTATTTGATCTCCAACTTTACCCGGAACATTGCCACACTTAGCCAAAAAAGTTTCAATGGTACTAATGGACTCTCTTAAACTTAATTGTCCACTCTCTAACGATGTGATCATATCTGGTATAAAACCAAAATTAACTTTAATAAAAACTAAATCTCTAGCTACACTTGCACTTTGTAACAAGTCCTTACTTTGAACTACACTCTGAGCGTCGTCCTCCAAGTCCAAAATTAAGTCTTTAACGGCATCAAAATGTTCAGCGTAGAATATAGCCGCTTTAATCCACGTTCCCCATCTGGTAATTACAGGTTCTTGAGGTAAACTGACTCCAAGCAGTCTCTCCCTATACATCTGCACTCTTAGAGAGGCTTTGATGAATACTTTTTTAACACTTGAAATTAGGTTATTTACTAACGGAAATTCTGTTCTGATGGTTTCTGCTACTCGGTTTATCCCGTGCAGAAGACATGTAACATGCACCATATTGGGGTAAAATACTTTAAGGTTCTGTCCTACTTTTACCATATAGGGTGCGGCATCAGATAGAAGCACCAAGAACTTTTCTTCTGGCACTGGGTTTGGAAGAAAGAAGCTTGATAGAGACTGCTGTATGAATCTGGATACCGTCACATTATTGGTTTTGTCCAACTGCTTCGAAGCTATTAGGTATGCATTTGTAGAATTATTTTTTTGAAGTGCTCCAATCATCAGATGTGCGATATATCTGCCACAAGCATCGGCGCTTTCATCCACAACGATGTAGAAGCTTTTCTCGCCAATTGAAGATCTTATTTCCTGAAGAACTGTCTCGTAGACCGAATGAACATTTTTCTTTCTGAGGGTCGACTCATCAGGAATGGTTTGGTTGCAATGCCTTTGTAGAAAACCTCTAAATTGGGGATGCTGAAGTTTTCTTAGTGGTATGTTAGCTGCCATCATAGTTTGACACAAGTCTTCTTGAGAAAGTTCCTTATCCGACTGAGATTTTGCACCCACATTTTGAAATGCGTTTTTAACACTCTGCTGAACTGGCGCACATTTCATTTTTGTAACCTTCGCGATATGCAGCGCTGTTTTTAAATGATGATCCACTTGAAACTTTTTCTCACAAACAATTATTTTTGAGCAGGCTTTGCAAAAAACTTTTTCTCCACTAAATTCTAACTCGGAAATACCCTTAATCCACGTCGCAGTTTTTACTATTTTCGCCATTTTTAAAACCAATCAAAACTCGCTATTTATCTGCTAACACACCAAAGCTTTTCGACAAACTGAAAATACTAACCTGAGTCTAGTTATGCCTAAAGTCTATTCAGAGATATACCGTTGACCGCAATTTGCATTTTAAGACATTTTACAATACCTTTTAAACTTTTTCTACCTTTCTAACCTTCTAAATTGCTCATAAATTGATCATAAAAACCTCATTAAAAGGGTATGGGATTGTCTATTTTATATTTCGCCTAACAATAGTAGGTACAAGTAAGTAAGTACCTGGAAATTCCCAAAGATTAGGGTCAGCCGCGGACTGATGATAATGAATTATGAATTTAGATATCTAAGGGTGTTAATAATTTTTGGGTAAATATGACCATAATATGCAGGTAATCCGCGCTTTACTAATAACAAAAGAACAAAACATTCACCAGTGGCGTAACATTTAAGAAAAAAATCGAAAAAAAAAAATTAAAAGTTGAAACTCAAATTTCATATTTAGATTATCTTTTTAATTTGGAAGAACTTTTCCTTATAAGATTTTACTGTATCTTTATAAGTTAAGGTACTTTACTCTTGACGCGATTTCGGAAAAATGACATTTGCTCCCGCACTAATAGCAGTACGTAAATTTTGAAATACTTGTTTATTGTTTTAGGGCAAGAACCAACTTTTATCAAGAATAAAATTTTCTGAGAGACCAATAATAAGGAAGTTTCCCATATGTTGCATACTTTTTAGACACACTGTATATGTGTACATATACATACAGTGTGTCCGTAAAAAACGCTCTGACGCATCAATTAGTATTTTTGATTCCGCATCTTGCGACATAAAATGTAAGTATATAGCGTGTCCCAAAAAAGCATGGCAGCAAGAAAAATGTTTTTAATGGAACACCCTGTATATTATTACATATTTGGATTTTGTGAAGAATTCTAGACATATTTCATGTATCTCCAACTGTTTTTGGAATATTGACAGTTGAAAATCGACAATTTACCAAGTTTGACAGCCTATAAAATCTAAACGGCCTAAGATAGAGCAAAATGGTTTGCACTTTCCCATCTTGGTTTTTTGTAAGCTACCGTGTGACAATAACTTTATATTTAACCAGAGGTTCAGAAATTCCGGTTAAATTTAACCTCTGGTTAAATCTAAAGTTATTGTCAAACGATAGCTTATGAAAAAATAAGATGCAAAGTTCAAACCATTTTGCTCTATCTTTAGCCGTTTAGATTTTATAGGCTGTCAAACTACGGTAAATTGTCGATTTTCAACTGTCAATATTTCAAAAACAGTTGGAGATAGGCATAGGGCATTATACATGAAATATGTCTAGAATTCGTCGCACAATCCAAATATACAATAATATACAGGGTGTTCCATTAAAAAAACATTTTTTTTTTGCTGCCATGCTTTTTTGGGACACTCTATATACTTAAATTTTATGTCGCAAGATGCGGAATCAAAAATACTAATTGACGTGTCTGAGTATTTTTTGCAAAAAATCATAGGTGGATTTTTATCGAATTTATCCGCTACTTTACGGACACACTGTATATATATTGTATATTTTGCTATTTATTTCAATGCGTGGATACAGTACACTTCAAGTTGATCATACCCGATATCTTGCGATAGAAAAATTTTTCGTGCCGCGGGACGAAAATTTTAAAACCATATAGTGACGTGGCCTTAAAAAAACACTCTCATGAAACCATTGAAGTATTATTCACTTCAAAAATTTAGGTGGTAATAACTCATCTAAGTTAGAGTTTGGGTTAGCAAAATGAACTATAACACAGTTTTATTCCTAATACTGAAACATAATTTTTACTTGTCGCGTGTTTCGCTACCCATCTCCTGAGGATGCTAACTTGGTTAACGAAACGCGCATCGAGTGTAAAAATTTCTTTTCGGTAATCTGGATAAAACTGTGTTGTAGTAATAACTCATGTATAAAACGGAACTCCCTAAATATCCGGGTTCACTAATGGTAACAATTAAGAACTAAAAGACAAAATATTTTATTTGAAAATTAATAAAGTATTGATTTCTATTTAATTACATGTTCAAAACGTGACATCATCATTCATCAGTTTGGCATTAGCCTAAAATCTCCGCTAGGGCAACATTTCAGGCAGAGAAGCATTGAATGGCCTTGCCCATTCACCGGATCTTATTCTCATTGATAAACTACGAGTATTGAAGAGTTAAGACAACGTGTCCTAGACGAATCGCAATTAATATGTAGCCACAGTTGGATGTGTCCCAAATTTGGCTTACATCTATTTGCTATCTCGGAAACCGTTTTAGCTAAAGGGTTGGTTAAATTAGTTAGAGATCTTTATTATAAATTTAAATCCGGCTAAAGATTTGCTTGCTCTTTTGTGGTTTTTGAGATAATGAAAAAAACAAAATGATGCATTTTTAACTTCTGCCGGCAGTGCATGTATCACAAGTCTAGGTTGATAGTTTCGTTGAGCTTCAAAATTCGAAATTATTGTTTTTTTCATAGTAGGCTTAGATTACGCGTTGCCGCCATCATGAAACAAAAGACTTCCTCGTGTTATTATTCCATATCGTTGAGTTGTCATTAAATTGCGTAATTTAGTTGTTAATTACTTAGTATGGCAGTTCATTTAGATATGATCTCTCTATTTTAAGAGAAACAGAATACAAAAGCTGAGACACAAACATATGACGAACAATTTCCGGAGCGACACCAATCTAACCAGAGATATTTTAGATTTTTGTTACAAACTTGTTAGGTTATGGATGTTTTTTGAAACCGAAGCCCAAAAAGCAAGCAAGAAATGCGACCATAGTGGAACATGTCAGGGACTACCGAAGAAAAATTGAAGGAAATACTACAAACCTCTGATCAACTGTACATCGAGTTATAAAGTAGCATCGTTTTCATCCTTACAAACATCCTATTGTACAGGGTTTTCACGGAGATGATTTTAATAGAAGAATAGATTTAGTGAATGGTTTATAAATAAAAATGCCAAAAAATACCGAACTTTCAATTCCAATTTGTTTGGGCAGAGGAAACACGGTTTACGAATTGTGGAGTATTTAATAAGTATAATCATTATGGCTGAAATACAGAAAATCCATATAATTTAGACAAAAGGCATCTACAAACGAGATTTTGGTTTAATTTGTAGTAGGTTGGTAAAAATAACATAAACTTTTGTATTTTAGACAACAAATTGATTTGGCGGTTTATTTTCGATGAAAATCTAACGAGAAATAGATATTTACGACTACTACAAGAGCAAATTATTCATGCTATTAGGAATGCTGTTCCCCCAAATGAATGCCCTGCCATTTGGTTCCAACAAGATGGCTGTTCATCCCATAATACCAAGGACTCCTCAGAAACACTTTTGTCGAAAATATTATCTCCAATAATAGCCCCATTGGCATTGCTTCGCTGACAAGGTCATCAGACCTTACTCCATCTTTATTTGTGGGGATACGCCAAAGATGAGGTGTATGAATTTTCTCCGCCTTAAAATCGCCAAGAATGCGAAGACAGGGTACGAGATGTTTTAACGAACATCAACAGAAATACGTTAAGAAGAGTTACTCAAAAGGTCTTAAAGAGGTGTGAAAAAGGTATTGAAAATGAAGGGAGGCATGTGTTAGGAAGTTCTTAACTAGAAATCTAAAATGTCTCTTGATGCCTTTATGTCAATGTTTAAATAAATAACCCTATTTAAAGTCTAACTCCAGATAAACCCACACCAGATACGAAAGGTCGGCAAATTCCTCGCCAGCCAACTTTAACCTTGACGTGGTGGTTATACGCGGCCTGCACCAAATAATCTGGGTATGATTATAGAATTGCTCTTCAAAATTAAAACAGTTGGTCTGCACCAATTAAATGAAAACGTGTTTTGTTGGTGGTCTGGTTCAGGAAAAATAAAAATTTGCAATAGCCATTCACTTTCTTTTGTCCCAACAGGCGGTCATGGATATCTAGTGATATTATGGCTGCACTGACTTTTTCACAAAATACTTTTTGGCTTTACTTGAAAGAGTAGAGAATGGGATCGTATAAATTGGCCGCAAAATTAAGGACAAAGACATTTCTGTGCCAGTGTCAAAATATATTTTTGACACTTTCGTAAGCAATGTTGCCACCCCATTTTGGGGGGCTGCGCCTAGACCTAAGAAGGGTGCTAGCAAGATTTTTTGCAACCCTTGTTATACGAAACTAGCTAAAGAAAAAAGTTTGATGGTTCAGACTAGGGTTCATGGTTCATATATGATTTTGTTTTTTACGAAAACAGAATTCACATAAAAACACATTTAGAGTAAAAAGATTATTTTAATTACTTATATTGCTACATTTTAATATTATACAAGATGTTTCAGTAAGGGTGGCCACCGGCCATATCTCGAAAACTATTTATTTTTTCCAGAAATTTTGAAAACTGTTACTATTAAAAAAAATCATAGTGGGCCTTAATTTTAATTTTTTTAATCTACAATTTTCATACAAAGTACAATTTTTGAATATCTACATTTTATAACAAATGTCAAAATCATTAAAAAAAGTGAAACTTCTGAAAGATATTTGGAATTGAGTTTAGCTTTTTTTTCTTAACTTTTGCCCCCGGTGTCAACATTTCTAAAAATTTTTCTTTGCTTTTTTTCACTTTTTTTCGCCGAAAACCGCGTTTCTCTAACTTTGTTTTGATTTCGTTTTATAATACCTACTTTTATTAACTTTCCGTACAATTTTTTATTTGTTTTTATTTGGTTTTATAACAACTTTTATTAACTTTCCGAACAATCTTTTACGTTTTTTTCTTGTAATACTTTTATTAACTTTCCGAAGATTTTTTTACGTTTGTTTCAATTTTTCCGATTTTTTTATTTTTTTTTTCATAAAGCATTTGTTTTTCTCACTTGCCATCTCCGACCTCGTAGCTGAACTCCTTCGCCTTTCTAACTTTTTTTTATTATTTTTTTTGTATCGTTTTACAATACTTTTATAAACTTTCTGAACAATTTTTTACGTTTTTTTTTATTTTTTTTCCCCATTTTTTCGAAAATTTATGAGTATCTGGGGAGATGAAGGGGAGTATAATCCCCCTCACTGATGACTCCATGCCACGGGGTCTTCACTTGTCAGATATTCGATCCGAGGCTCCGTTACAGAGATATCGACAAAAGACGTTTTTTTCCCCAAAATCCCCTCTTAAGTTAGAGCCTTGGTCCTCCCATATGTTCAAAGGTTCAAAGCCCATGAGGCGCACCTACCATAAAAAGTTCGACCCCGTAGCTCTTCCCGTTATCTCAAAATTAATTATTTTATTTTTTTCTTCCCCCCCCCCCCTCTCCTGGCCGAACGCGGAGGGGTCTAGTTTTCCTCCAGGATCCTCATTTTACCCCGGTTAC
>MU188042.1:0-10629 GCA_016904865.1 Pissodes strobi | reverse complement strand
ACCGGTCCAAACAAAGAAACTGCAGCGGAACTCTACTGAGATCCCAATAATCTATCAAGCAAGCACACGGGGCATTCAGAGAAGACTGCTACCGGCCCAAACAAAGAAACTACAGCGCAACTCTACTGAGAGCCGAACAATCTATCAGTCAAACACAAGGGGCATTCAGAAGAAGACTGCTGCCCGTCCTATCAAAAGTACAACGACACAGATCCGAGCAAAAGAAACTCCGTCTGTTGCCACAGTCAAGCAACAAGACCAATTAAGGCTATAACTGCAGGGTGTCGTTATCTGAATTGAGTAGGGTAACATCAAGAGGGCATCTCCAGTAATAACCGTAACCAGTCGTAGTCAACAGCTCCACATTCAAATTGCCACAATCTACCATAACATACAAGTACAAACCTAAAGCTGTTTGACTCAACTACTCCCTTTGAAACCCTTCAAAGGCTACTTACTCTACATGTCTAGAAAATGCCCTACTATACAGTCTACAGTAAATTAATCTATCAAGGGCTGACTAGACATTTTGGTTATATTTGGCAAAATAGTGAAAAGCTAAGGCAACAACATCCATATGTCTTTCTTAGATTTAATTATTAGGAGACGGGACTAGTTTCCAAAAAGATATTCAAATTTTGTGCTTGAAGGAGTCTAGTGCAAAATTAGACCGACTATATCCATATTGTATTTCTTTCAATATTAGTTTCTGAGCAGGGGCTCCAAACGTATATACACGATTTATTAGTTATAGTAGTCTAGGGCAAAATGGTGCAAAACTACGACATCTATATTATATTTTTCTTTCATTTTGGATTTGGGGTAGATATATTTATATTTTCGTTGAAGAAGTTTCTTGCAAAGTTTTGGTACTGAAAAGTTTATCATTAATAAATATTTTCCAGATTGAGTTTGTGGAAGGAGCTGGCTTAATCAACTCAATAAAAAGATAGGGTTTCGGCCAAAATAAGCCTAACGTTTTAAGAGAGAAGTGCTGTAAGGATTTTTAGAAAGGTGGCAGACGATAAATTCATGTCGACAACAGTAAAAACGTAATTTTTTTCGCGTTAATGACATAAATACCTTAAATTGCTAATTTATCCTTATTCTATTATAATAATGGGCATTGCAGAAGCATGCCAAAGGGACAAATTAATGTATATGATCCTAGATCATATTCAAGATATTTTACGAAAAACGCACTTCAATAATAATGAGATTTTAAAAAAATACATTAATTTGAGCATCTCTTGCGAACACCGCTCTGAATGGAATTGCAGGAAAATGTACACATAAATAAAATTGATAAAATACCTTCTTCTATGGTTAGTTAGTTGCCGAATTCAACGGCTTATAAGGATATTTCTTTAGAAGGCTATTATTTGTAGCTGCTAAATGGTTATTATATGTCATGCAACAATAGGTGCACCTGTTGATATCTACGTGATATCAGTTTTTCCTTCAATATGTAAAATTGTTGTAGTTCTTTCAGGTATCATTAAATATTCAGCAAAACATAATCATTGCTTTCCTTTTTGCTGTTATCCGATGCTCGTAGAATAAATATTGTTCCTTACACGTGCACAAACTGTCTTACCCGCACTTAACATCCGAATTTCGTTTCTAGTCGGTCGTCTACCTGTTTTTTGTTAGGAAAATAACTAGTTTTTACCCCCGTGTGTTTTGTTAATAAAATCCACACTCGTGCCAAAATACACAATTTTACAAACTTGTGTCATAAATTAATTAACTAACTTATAAGATACATCGCGAATTAATTGATGATATTACTGTCCATTATTAAAGTATTCTTAGTTACATGAATAATTTATTCTGTACTTGTATTGTCACGTCATTGATTTATCTTTATTGTATCTTTCAATATTAGCATTTTATAAATTTCTGGTGCGTAAAGTACATTTTTCACTTCTTGCATGATTGGCACTGGGCCTGGTTGACCTCAAAAATGTTATAATAGTTATTTACCTAACTAGTGCAAAAGTGATACTTTTCCTCACGCCCCTACAGTTTACCGAACGACGCGAAGCGGAGTTCGGTAAGCAGTCGAGTGCGGAAAAGACACTTTCCGCATGTGTTAGGTACAATATTTTTTCTACAAGCATTCGACCTTGGTCCTACACACTCAAAAACACTCAATCAAAATCCTAAAAAAAAAAATTAAAACAAAATACTGATTTACATTCAAAACCAAAAAGCTATCCTGGCGGAAGTAAAAAAACAGGTATAATTTTGTTGTTACACTTGACATATTTTTTTTATAATAATAGTAGTCGTATGTCTATTGGTTTCTAGGATATTAAAAAATATATTAAAAACTCATTTATATTTTATTTGTATTTTTTCCCTGAAATGATGGAAAGTGATGAAGAAAACTACGCAATTCCCGAATCTATCCTAGCAGAAGCAAAAAAAGCCAGCTCAGAATTTCTACCGGAAAAATCCCAAACAAGATATGAGATGGAATTTAATGTGTTCAACCAGTGGTGTGAAAAAGAAATGGCAGAGGGTTTAAAGAAGAAGTCCTTTTAGTCTATTTTTCAGAAGCCAGTAAAACTTGTAAGCCATCGACTTTTTGGTCAAGATATTCTATGTTGAAGATGGAATTAGAATACGAAAAAATTTTGACATTGGAAGATTTCCAAAACTGTCAGCTGACTTGAAACGTTAGAATGTTGGTTTTCGACCCAAAAAGTCAAAAATATTCAGCAAAACTGATATTTCCAAGTTTATTAAAGAAGCACCCGATGATATTTATCTTTTAATGAAAGTGGTCACTATATTTGGATTGGCTGGACCGTGTCGTCGTGAAGAATTGACGTATTTGTCAACAAATCACATTGATGATAAGGGCAACTTACTAGTAATCAAAATTTCCAACACAAAAACTTATTCAAGTCGAACCTTTGTTATATCTAATGACTTAAAAATGGCATGTATCTAGACTATTATAAAAGATATTCTCAATTACGTCCTTCAACCACACCACACAGAAGATTTTTTGTTAAATATATTCATGGCAAATGCACTACGCAATGTGTTGGTATTAATATGATTGGCAAGATATCTTCGGAGATTGCTGTGTGCTTGCGTCTACCTAATCCTGAAGAATATACAGGACACAGCTTCAGGCGATCCTCAACTATCATGCTTGCCGATTCAGGCGCGAATATTAAAAGTATAAAAAGGCACGGAGCCTGGACATCCAGTAGCGTAGCAGAAGGGTACATCGAGGAATCGATTAAAAACAAAAAACAACCATCAAATAAAATTTTGGCATTATCAGAAGCAAGCAGCTCCATGCAAAATACCAATACCATTAATAATGCTGAAGAATCTCATTCAAGTTCATTAATGGGAGATACTAATAATGAAAGAACATGCCTTAGTTCGCAGTCAACGTGGAACCTTTTTGCATCGGCAATAAGTTTACCAAATGCAAACCATTGTATTTTCAATATAAATGTAAATAATAAGTAATTTTGTACATTAAAATCACTTTATTTGTTATTGTTTATGTGTCATTAAAAAATGCAAATAAAATGTAAATGAGAGAAGACTTCAATTTTTTTTCCGTACGAAAATACTTTCGGCACTGTTGAGCGTGCGGAAAGTTTTTGCGTGCGGAAAAGTGCAACACTCCGCACAGTCATGCGTGCGGAAAGTGTATACTTTCCGCTCGCTTGTAGAAAAAATTATTAATCGATTTCTTTTTCATGATGTTTCCAAAAAATTGAGGATTATTCAAATATTATAACGATTTTTTGATAAAAAAAGTATATTAAATATTCCTAAAGTTTGGTGCAATAGACCAGATTTTTATTTCAGAAATAACCCAAAATTACCACAACTAACCCAATCTAACCACAGCCAACACAAACTAACCAAACCTAACCCAAACTAATCAAGGCTAACCCAAACTACTCAAATCTAACCGGAACTAACCAAAGCTAGCCCAAACTAACCACATCTAATCCAAACTAAACCAGAGCTAACCGAAACTACTAACAGCCAACCCAAACTGACTATAGCAGATCCAAACTAACCACAGCTGATGCAAAGCGAGGCCCCATTAAAAAAAAAACAAGTAAAAAAATTCACAAATATCAAAGAAGCTGGTGAAAAATACAGACAGTGAAATAAAAACTGACGTGAGTCATCTATAACATGATCATCAAAACAGTAAGAAAAATATAATTTATCGCGGAAATATTTAAATTATCTTCACTTTTTTGGAAATAATATAAAAAAACAAAGTGATTAATACCAAAATTTTTCAAGAAAAATACCATTTTTGAGAGATTACCTTATCTTAACCATCGCCGGCACCAGTCCAATTATATGTGTCTACCAGAAAAAGGTATCAAGCTTAAAATAATTGCCTTTACTACTTAACTTAAATTGTGAATTTTCATTGATGCATTTTATTGTGTATTAAAATAATAAATTATTTTTGGCTGTGACAATATTTTCGTATTAAACTATATATAATATGATTACTTACCAATCGTAATTTGTGCAATATCTTTCTCTTTTATCTTCAATGAAATTTTATGTTATTTAATCCGTTATAGTTATTGTTTTCACAATTTCGTTATACAATAGCGCTTTAACTAGGCGGCAAAACTTCGCGAACTTTAAAATCGCGACTATTGTCTTCGCCCATTCACTGACGCAGACCCCCTACGAGATTATGGAAATCCTTCGAACGATAAAGAACCAAGTTACCATTCAAATGTATTTGTAACTATGTTTAACACCGCATGGTACCCTTTCCTTCAGGTTCTTTACTTATTCTGTTGTAGGTGTTTGTATGTAATATTTAAGATGCAATGCCACAGTGAATCAAGGACACAATGCAATCGGCCTGTCGCGTTCGTTTTGAATTATGATATTTTTTTTTCTCGAATACAAATGATTTATGCCTCATTTTCAGTTCGTGGTTCTCGTTTTGTAAAATATATTTAAAACTTGAAAAATGCTTAAAACTTGTTTTGTATTTGGCTGCTTCTGATAGTTCAGAAATATAGTGGAACAATTTCGATATAATGTAAGCATGTTGGATATTAAAAAAAAACTAGTACCAAATTAAAATATTATTCTAATACTATATCTATGCGAAGAATCGGTTATAGTTATTTATACTATAAGGGATGTAAGTGATATTTACTAGTCGAGGACAATTTTGTGCCCGAGCGATAGCGAGGGCTGACAATATAGTTCGAGACTATTAAATTTACTTACATCACGTGGAGTATATAAGATTTTTTCTCCTCCCTGCAGAATCTATTCTTGGATTTTTATTAATTTAATTCGTTACTTTTCGCATGAAATTAAGAAGACAGCTCTGGCCGGTTTCTATAGCCTCATAAACATTCTTATTTTATCAATAACGTCACGCTGACAGTTTATTATTAAAAATTGTGAAAAATTGAAATTATTGATTTGCATAATAGCCAAATGGATATAGAAGAATCAGCAAGTATCGCTTGTCTGTCGCTGCTGCCAGAAAAATCGAGGAAGAGGTATGCAGCAACGTATCAATAATTCAAGAAATGGTGTCAAACAAAGACTGCTACTGTAGTTTCAGAAGCCGTGCTTTTGACGTACTTTCACAAAAAATCTGCTCTATTAAAGTCTCCGGTGATATATCACTTTAGCATCACACGAATTAAAATGTCAGAGATATACTAATCGTTAGTGCACACAATTATTTGAAAATATATGAAATAAAAATTGCGGATCATGCATTTGTTTTTTAAATATTTATGTTCAATGTTCAAATTCAAATTCAAATGTTATTTGCCCATATAAATGTATAAAATACAGTTATAAATAAATCTTATTAAAATTTTGACAAAAAGGATTAATTCCCGATTATAAAAACCGTTAATCTGTTGATACACATGAAATAACCCTTAAAAATCTAATTTATATAAAATTAATCCTAAAAATAAAACTAATAATAATAAGTAATAAGTAAAAGAAAATTATTCCAGAACGGGAGAACGGTAGATGAGGCAGCGGATAAACGAACCAAGGAGGGTATCGCCCAATATTCAAGACCCCAAAAAAAGCGAAATGCCGATGTCTACAAGGGTAAAGACATTCTTTTCTCTCTTGACAAGAGTAAAGACATTTTTAATATTTTTTTTATTTATTTTTTTTTTTTTTTTTTTTTTGACAAAGTCCTTAACTAATGCCAAATAAGAAAGATTTTTTTTTTATTTTTTAACCTATTTTGTATCTGATGTTAATTAACCTATTCTTTCTTACCCATTGATTGCCTTTGGCTCCACAAATGATTAAAATTGGTTTGAATTGTTATAGAGCCACTTCGGCCCAGGCTCAAGGATGTAAACTGCACAAGTGCAAGTTTAGTGACCCTAATGAAATGTGTACCTATATGTCGTCGATTCGATATCAAGTCGAATATCGTTTTCAAGAAAGGCAAAAAACTAAAAATGAAAATGGTTAGCAAATAGAATAAAACAGTAAAAAGCTCTTGCAGATTGTCAGGCTTTGAACTGACTTTGACAAGATGATAATTATAATTGTCTTGACACATGTCTGCCACGTAGAGTGAAAAAAGTAAGGGTGACAGTATAGAACCTTGAGGTACGCCTTGATTTGATTGTCTAAACTCTGAACATTGTTTTTCTAACTGTAGGACTGTCATAACACAACTTTCACGATTACATAGATATTCCTTAAAGAAGTTAATACTAAATTCAGAGATTCCAAAATA
Source organism: Pissodes strobi (assembly GCA_016904865.1). Lineage (NCBI taxonomy): Eukaryota > Metazoa > Arthropoda > Insecta > Coleoptera > Curculionidae > Pissodes > Pissodes strobi. Next base: position 3,863 of record MU188042.1, on the reverse strand, counting down.
CCCCAGTTTAGCCAACAACATTTCGTGATTAAGTGTGTCGAATGCTTTACTAAAGTCGAGCAAGGCCACACATGTCGCTTGATTTTGCTCTTCATTCACTCTTACGTCATTTAATATTTTAACTAAGCATGTTGATGTGCTAAAGTTCTTTCTAAATCCTGAGTGGCAATCGGAAATCAAATTATAAGTTTCAACAAAATTAGAAATCTGGTTGTAGATATGTTTTTCAAACACTTTGGATACTGCAGGTAATATACTGATTGGTCTTAAATCCTTGTATTCTTTATAGTGGGAGCGGTACGTAAAAAAATGTGGCATATTATGATACAAGCATGCCGCTTGGTAGAGTTGTTACTTATACCTCAAATAATGTTTTTTTCCGAAGCACATGACATTTCATCCCTTAGGCATAGAATGGGGGCGTTTGTTTCTAAACAGGGGCAGTTTTATTGAACTTTATTGCATTGTGGACGATTTTCGAAAGATAGGAGTCGTTTTCGATTAATTTCTAGTTGCTGAAGCGATTGGAATAGGTTATAGGACCGAAAATTTTGGCTATATGGCGCTACATTTAAAAATGGCCGCCGCACGGGTACGCAACTCATAAAAATCGTCCCCGTCAGGGACAACTCCTAGGAACCTAAACTATCTTTTAAGAAAGACAAAGGTGCTTGTTATACAGCAACTTATGTGTGATTTCCACTTCATCAGCATCCTCGGCATCCACTTCTTCAGCCTCTCCGGTATCCACTTCTTCAGCATTTTCGGCTTCCATTTCTTCGTCATCTCCGGCATTTACTTCTTCACTATCTTTGTGCACTTCTTCGGCATCTCCGGCATCTACTTCTTCAATATCTTCGGGCACAGCGGACACTTCGTTTCTGGAATATCAATACCACTATACTGGGGAACAAATACATACCTTTGGTTACTGCATTCGCCTTTGCACATCCTGCAGTTCAAAGTACACGGGAGTCTGTAGCGCTTGTAAGCGCACTTCATGCACCCCGTCATGCAACCGCAGCGATCTAGAGCCCGACAAGCAGACCATATTTCAGGTAGAGTAGACCAAACAGGCTTCCACTCCCTATCATCCCGTGTCCAGCCCCAACTTTCAGGAGATGTAACGTCACACCGAGTGATTGCGCGTCTCCAAACCTGACCTCCTTGGTACGCCGCCCTTAAGATGTGCTGTCTTAATGCCGCAGATGTCGGTGGGATGAGAATGAGTGGCTTATCCTCTGTCGCAAACAGGTGCTTTCTTGCTTGGATTACGGATATGCACTCCGAGTCTGGCACACCATACAACTGTACCGTGTACTTCTCAAGGGCCTGCATTGTTTCTTCGTCAGGTGTTGAGGATGAAGGAAGGGCAATTGATCTGAAGGCCCGAGTAAAGGAATCATCCTTCCAGTGCTTCCAGGCTGTTCTCTTTCACTTGGACATAAAGAAGAATGTGGTATCGCAGCCCGAAAACGCATGGAATCCGCGCAGCGCAATGGATCTTTCTTCGCCCAGTGCACGAGCTATGCAGTAAATGCCTAAGAATTGCCTGTTTTTACCTGAGCCATATAACACCCAAAGCTCTACAAGCCCAAAATTTTCCAGAGTGTGAAAAAACGATGTCGCGAACACAACAACATCAGTGTTTGTGCCGCGTACGACGATTTTCTTAGCACCGTGTATCACCGCATCATGTACATGAAGCATTATGTGTCCGTCAGCCTCCACCATGGAGTCACACTGGAAGTCTTGGAGATCAGTGTTAATGCAGGTTGATCTGATGCGCCCGTCTATATTCGTCACAACATGTACATCCCTAGTCCCTCCAGGAGTTTCTCAGCTAGATAACGGAGCAATAATTCCTGTTTGTTGAGCGCATTTCTTAGAAAGTCAGACCAGTCTCTTGGCAGGACTCCTGAAATAGACATAAAATGAGTTACTTATTAAAACAATCGTTAACGTATTATTTACTGACAAATTCGTGTGACACTCCGTATCTTACCTTTCTGAGGAAGCTGCTGTCGCCGAACACAGGTTCTACGACTATCGCGTGTCCCGTCTTTGATGCTCGTGCTACTGTAGAGGTCCCATACAACATTAACACGATTACTATTTAATTTTTGAAGTAATTTGCAAATATGTGGTTTTAACTGGCTTTCATAGTAACGAGCGAACGTCTCTTGCTCTGGGTTTGGCTTTACATTATGCACAAGGGCGGCTCCGTCGAAAATTATTGTGTCGCAATCATTTGGATCTCCTGGATGAGGTGCTAATTTGACCAGTATATCCACTAAATGACTCTTACTACCAGATCTCAGGGTTCCATTTACAGAAAGGGAAGGGCGGCATACTTGGTTCTCGTGCTAGAAAAACGCGTCCATGTCCAAATCACGGCTGATTCCAATCACAAACAACCGCGGAAATAGCTGGACGTCAGCTTTTAAGTCGCTGGTGCTACGCCCGTACTCTGATGTGAAGAGGATGCCTCCAGGCTTTTGATCAGAGTATCTACCTTTGCAGTATCGGTAAACTTCAAAGAACTGTCCTTGTGCCACAAGGCTTCGTTTTCAACTAACGTAGCCTCAATTACATGGCCACAATCCAGCGCATCAATAGAAAATCCAGAGTGTAACTTCAAATTAAAATGCCTTATCTTCTCCAAATTAGCAGCAAGTATTACGTAACCCTTATTTTTAAATTTTGCCAAAGGATTTTTAGCAGGACAAATTGTTTTTAAAACTACTTTTTGGCATAGGCAACACTTCTTCCAATCGAGAAATGCGCATGCGGGTAGGGGAACAAGGGATTGGGGAGTCACCACCTTAAGCTTGTGTTTTTCCATTGTCTCTACTTTGGCATAAATCACGTAGGGTAAAAAAAATTAGAGTTGAAATTCGATTTTTTTTTGAAGTTAGTGAAAAAAATTATATTTCCGGTTGATCCGGAACTAACATTTCCGGCTAAACAAGAAATTCTTTTTTAGACTGGATCCTTAAAAGATAACACACTACCTCAAAGGTAAAAAAAAACATTTGGTTCAGACATAGCACAATATGTTTCACAAAACATGCAGGGAATTTAAATATAAATCTAAAACAGAGTTTTATCCACAATACCGAAACAGAATATTTGCACTCGACGCGCGTTTCGCTAACCATGTTAGCATCATCAGGAGATGATTAAAACTAAAGTTAAAATCTTCCTAACTCCCTTTTATACTACTGTTTGCTTAATCAAGCGGAACTAAAAAGAACCAATCCTGGGATCCCGCTAGTCACGCTTGATCAACCAATACAATGGACTATAGGGAATAGGCCCTCTATCTCTATTTAAACTATTCTTACATTTAATAATTTCCATACTTTCATATGCGTCTAATAATCTCCTATCAGTTATATTATGAATTAATTTTAAATTTTTAATTGTTATTCTATGATTATTATCAAAAGCATGCTCGGCAACACTTGATTTATCTATTCTACCATACTTTAAATGAGCTATATGTTCTTTGAATCTCGTCTGTATAGATCTTCTAGTTTGCCCAACATATTTTTGGTTACAATCCATACATCCAATTTCATATATTCCACTTCTTTCTAATATTTCAATTTTGTCCTTTGGACCACCTAATAATTTCTTAATGTTAAACTGAGTCTGGTATACTAATTTTAAACCTACTTCCTTAAAAACTTTTTGGAGTCCTCTAGTATACTGAGGATTATACGGTATCGAAACGTATTTTGTATTTTCATCCTGATTAACGAAAGAAGTGGAATCACGAATGGTCTTTCTAAACAAATGCCTATTAATTAGTTTATTTATTAAGTTAGTATTAAAACCATTAACTTTCGCTATATTCC
>MU188041.1:33510-67455 GCA_016904865.1 Pissodes strobi | reverse complement strand
AATAATTGCCTGTCACTTAGGTTGTTGTATTTGGCTATTTCAATATTAGGAACTTTGTTAAAAATTGAAATTATCGAATATGTTAATTTATCAATATAAGGCAATTTTTTATATTTTATTTGAATATTATTTGGTTCTTCAATGGGGCCATCATAAATGTTGGAGTTAAAAATGAGCTTGCTCAAAATATGCTTTGAATAACCGTTGTTAACAAAAATATTAAAAAGCTTACCCAAATTCTTCTGCAGTAGACTTTCATGACTCACGTGGGTAATTAGATTCTTCATGGCTATCACTGTGTTGAATTTTTGATTTTTAGGATGGTTAGAGTGGAAATTAAGAAATCAGCTAGGTGCAGTTTCTTTTTGATGCCAGTCGAGAATAATTTTATTATCTTCCAATCTGATAACTTTTGTATCTAAGAGAGGTACACTGTTGCTAGATTCCTGTTCAATGGTAAACTGAAAATTTTGGTGGAATGAATTAAATGCATCCAACTTTAGTTGAATGCAATCGGATGGTACCGAACATATAAGATCGTCCACATATTTATAGAAAAACGGAAACCTGATAGGTAACTCAGGACTAACGCAGTCAAGCAAATGATCTGAACAATCGTTACAAGAATTGGACTTATCGGGGACCCCGGTGTTCTAAAAATGTGTTTGTAAAATTCATCATTGAAGCCAAAATAGATATGAAATTGATTAGTTTCATGAAATTATTTTTTTGAAATTTTTGTGTGTTCTTTAATTTTCTCCCATTCTAGTTCCAAAATATTAATTACTCTATTCAGAGGAAATGTTGATAAATAATGAAATCACGTCTAGAGAAAGTAAGACGTAATTCTCTAGTAATGTGCAATTGTCCATTGCACTAGCAAATGAAAAGGTGTCCTTTATATTGTAGTTATTGGTGACCTCAAAAGTAACTTTGAGAATGTTGGGCAAGTATTTTGACGAATTATACGTTGTTGAATTGACCGAAATGATAATGGGACGCATGGGTACACCTTGCTTATGAATTTTTGGAAGACAATATAGTTTTGGAAAAGAAGAATTGTAAATTATCAGATGTTTTGCTTCTTCTTCAGTAATTTATGTTTGCGACTTTAAGCTTTTTATCAAATTATTGTAAGAAGTCTGAATAGAAATGGTAGGATTAGAGATTCAATGGTTTGGAAAAAAACCCGAAAAATTGGAAAAAAACTCGGTTTTTTTCCGTTTTTTACTGAATCCTTAAAAAAATTGGAAAAAAAGAAATTTAACTGAAAACCCAAAAAATACGTTAAAATTAGCGATATAAGGGATATGGGTAGATTTTTCCATATTTCTGCACTATCTGAAGGTCGCTTAAATAAAAAACAAGGACAAAAATGCTTATTTTTATTTTACAATATAAAAATAAAACTCTTTATCTTTATTAACAAAATAAATATAGTTAACAAAACGAAAAAGGTAGAAAAAACAACAAAAAAAGCGTTACTAAAACCCAGGCTTAGGAACAAACTCTTAGAAACAGTTGCAACTTGCAATGTTGCAAAAATACAAGAACTAAAAATTTACTCTGTGGAAGATAACAAATAATATAAATCCAAGACGTAAAATTAACAAAAAAAAAGTAATAAAAAACTTTATTTAGCCAACGCCAAAACGCTTAAAGGAATTTTATCTTGACTGTCAGTATCCGAGTCCGAGGACTCCTAGGGAATGTCTTCAGAAATATCTGAGTCCGATTCCTTTTCCGTAACATTTCCTTCGCCATCTTGCTCGTGATCATTAATATGAATCTGTTCCAAAAGCGGATATGGTCTTGGATTGTAAACGAGCTTGTCATTTTCATCCAATTTTAAACTACACTGAATGGCAACAAGCTTTTGAACTTTATCCTTTGTTAGCCTGTTCCTTTTATTGGTATGTATGACACCATGTAAAGACCAGTTTATTTCTGATGAGGCGGAAGATGGAGGTCCATTTAAAATTCTGGAAGCAATTGGCATAAGTGACTGTGAGGTACACAAACCATGCCACCATATAACAGGATGGGTGCTGTTTGCAGATTCCCATAGAGAATTTCTACTAAAAAATGCTGTTTCGGTTCTAAAGTGGGCTAGATTGGCCATAACTTGTCCTACATCCAAATTTAATAAACGAGCAATTTCCGAAATAAAATCAATAGCCAGCTTTGAGAGGCGCCGAAAGAAAAGTGCAGACGATCGTTTTTCTGGCCTATGCCTATATACCTAATACGGCCAACAGAGGTATATGGTATATATCATAAAATTTTAACAAGCAACGAAACAACTGAAATTGTGCCGCCTCGTCTGTTTGTAAAGATGTGGGGGATTCACGGTTCACCGATAAATTAATTTCCGCGCTGCATTTTTTTATAAAATATATATACAATACCTTTCTAAATATTGAAAAATATTTAATAGCTAAAGCAAGCCTGGAACAAAACTGTTTTGATTCTTTTTAATAAAAATTAAATTTTTCCGAAATTTACCGTTTTTTTCCAATTTTTTCAGGAAAAAAACTGGTTTTTTTCCAGCATTCAATTTTTCCGGAAATTTTGAATCACTAGGTAGGATCTCGATTTAGTTTTTCGTAAGTAGAGATATCCAACAACAATGTTTCCGTTATCTCTATGTAATCAACCTTATTCATAACTACTATGCAGCCACCTTTATGTGATTATAGAATATACAAGTCAGTGGGCTCTTTTAAATATTTTTTGTTTTTTTGAACGTTAAATTTAGGTCAACATGTGAAGACTGAAGAAAATTTGTCACCACGCTAGTCACTCTAGCCCTTAGACTCTATCTGCAATTCTTAGGTGCTTCGTCTATAATATTTTCAACATCTGCACGAAAACGATTAATTCTTAAATCATTCCTATGTATAGAGACACCAAATTTTGGACCTGGAGACAAAAAATCAGAAATTTCTTGCGGAATGTCAACACTGGATATGTTTTTAAGCCAGTTTTTGTTACCTAAGAATAATACAGTTTCAGTAACATTATTTTCTTTTAAATTATTAAATATGTTAATGTTTTTTTGCTTAACCCTGAAAAAAACAGAATCATAATTCAGTTGTACCCTATTAAAATAATCATTGAAAACACTGTAAGGAAGTTTTTCTTTTAAAATGTCCTTGATTTTGCTAATATTATTAGTAATTTTTTAAGATTGAGTCACAAGTTATTTTTATTTCCAGCGTTTTTGCATTTAAAGAATGAATAAAATTGTCCACAGTATTAGTCATAGTCATATTGTTCCTGTGAATAATAGCCGCTGAAAATATTTTCTTCCATCCAGAATATGTCTAGGCATTATCCTTCTTCTTCTGCAGCGTAACAGAAATATTTTCCTCTTATTACTATTGGCTAGTTTTCTATTCAAATTGGCCCACTGCTACATTAACGTCATAGTTTGATTTCCATAAATGCGATTTATATTTTGATAATATCCCATCAGAATTTTATAGAATAATAGTTTTTTCGACCGTACAGAGTTAGATAAAAACAAATAAGGTGAAACAAAAACTCCGTTAATGTTTAACAGACATTTAATTTATGAATTATTGTATGAATAATAATAATAATAATAATAATAATAATAATAATAATAATAATAATAATAATAATAATAATAATGAATCCCATATCGCTGAAATTGGTTACAGGTTTGATGCTAAGCCGAATAAAGAAGCCCAGGCAACAATATCCCATTTGATTTACATGGATGATCTCATGATTTTTGCGCAATCAAAAAAAGATTTAGAATAACTACTTCATCTAACTTCAACATTCAGTAATTACATTGCTATGCAGTGCGGATTTGATAAGTGCAAAGTAATCCACTTACAGAAAGGTAATATAGTACCAGGAGACTGGAATACTAATGAATTAGAAAAATTTATGGCGATGGAGCAAGATGAGTATTATAAATATTTGGGGTACCGAGAAGCTAGATTAATAGATACCGCTGGAACTAAACAGCTATTAACAACCGAATATATTAAAAAACTAAACCAGATCTGTAGAACGCTACTCAATGCTAAAAACTACTAAGGCTATTAACACGTTTGCTGTGCCAATTTTGACGTACTCATTTGGAATTATCAAGTAGACAGACACTGATATTGGTGAAAAACGCGAGTGGTACTGACTCATAATAAGTTCTGGCACCCAAAATCTGCTAAAGAGCGACTAACAGTACCCAGAGACATTGGTGGTAAAGGGCTAATACATCTTCATGCCCTGTGGCAAAGGCAAGTCATCAACTTTAGAACATTCTTCCATGGGAAAGCTGAAAAAAGTGTGATACATAGAATTATTTGCAGAGCTGATGTTGGTTTCAGCCAGTTGAATCTCATAGATAAAACAGAAAGTCCTAAAATAGATCACGTAAAACAGCAAATAATGGCTTGGGAGCACAAACAGTTACACTCCAGGCATCGTAATGATCTAAAAGCAGACGATGTTGATGCTGTTGCCTCAAACGGATGGCTTAAACTGGGAACGCTATTTCCTGAGACAGAGGGGTTTATGATGGCTATCCGAGATCAGGTTATTAGTACGCTTAATTATAGAAAATACATTATAAAAGATTCTGCCGTATCAGATAAATGCCGCAAATGTCAGGGCGCTTCAGAAACCATTCAGCATATATTGAGTGGGTGCACAAGTTTGGCTCAAACCGATTATACTCACCGGCCCAATCAAATTGCGTTTATAATTCATCAAAACATTGCTTTAAAAACTGATCTCATCAAGCAGAAAGAAGTGGTTCCTTATTACAAGTACAAACCCGCAGTCGTATTGGAAAACCCAAAGTATAAGCTCTACTTTGACCTTTCCATCCTTACTGAAAAAACCGTATGCTACAATAGACCTGACATAACATATGTAGATAAACTAAAGAAAACAGTATATCTTATTGATATTGCAGTGCCTAATACACACAATCTACAAAAAACAATATCGACTAAAATTGCTAAATACACGGAACTCAAAGACAGGAATAATTCCAAAACGTTTGCGGAATTGTCTCAAATTAATTGACCTTCCTGAAACACTGTATATAAAATTGCAAAAAGCTGCAATCTTGAATAGCTGCAGAATTGCCCGAAAATTTCTTCAGGAAGATGTTGATGTAAATAATGAAAGAAATCGCAAAATAGTGAATTGAATTGAAAGCGATATTGCTGAGCAATGAGATAAATTTGGCGTGCCACTTGCTTTATAAGCCGTATACGTCAAACAACACCAGCTAGTGCAAGTTAAAGCTGAGAATAGACAAAAACTGTGATAATAATAATAATAATAATAATAATAATAATAATAATAATAATAAATGCTTTATTTGCTTAAGTACATGTTATGTTTAGCATCGTCAAATATTTACTTGAATAGTTAAAAAAAAATAATAAAAAATATATAAATATATAAATAATGTATGCAAATATAAAGACAAAGAAACGCTTATTGTGTATATACTCGTATAAAATATAAAGACAAAGGAACAAAGAAACAATGACATATAGTTAGAAGTATCCTTGCCATTAATGAAACCAAGACTGGTGTTCTTTAATTCTCTTTTCAAAAGGTCTACCAGTTTGACCAATATATACTTTGGAACACGAACCACAATTTAATTTATAGACACCATTTTTCTTACTTTTAGGTGTAGGGGATTTGTTATTTTTAATGAATTTACTAATTTTATTGTTGGTTTTAAAGACAATTTTGGCATTCATATTTTTATTATTGCTATTCAGGCGCCTGGGTCAAGATTATTTTTTTGTAATTTACCTGCAACAGCGGAACTACATAATTTTAGCATATTTTAATGTAACTATTCACATTTGAAAAAGACGTTACCGTCGAAACACGTGTCATGTTTAAATAAAGTTAGTGGAAATCTTTAAGTGGTTTACCTACTTATTTAAGTGGTTCTTAGTTATGGATCTCTATCAAGTAAAGGCTAATTCGATTAAAGCCTTTACCAAGTTGTTTAAGGATTTTATTGCTTAACCCAAATATATCCAAAGCTGTGCTGTTACTCATGCCTTTAAGATAGCCCTAATCTCATCGGGACTGACAGGAATCCAGGAATGAAGAAAGGTTATTATGAATTAATTTGGATGTTAGTTCTGAAAGATGAGCATCACCCTTTTTAAGTTTCTTTGTGACTGTGCTCGACACATTAACAAAAAAGTAATTGAACTCTTCTGAGGTAATGGAGTTCAGATTTTTTTTTATTTTATTTTTAGGAGCATTAATGACCTTCCACATGGCCCTAGGTTTGTTTGAACTATTTTGAATTTTATCAGAATAAATTTTTTTTTTGGCTCTATTTATTTAATTTTTAAACTCTTTTTTAAATATATTTACTAAGCCCGACAGATCAATATCAGTACTTTGTCTATTATAGGCAGTTATAAGGTTTAGATTATCCCTGTAATTTTTTAAATTCATTATTGAACCATTTCTTATTTTTATTAGTCTTATGTATGGTTTTATTTTTTTTTTGGGAAACAATTGTTTATGATTGAAAGAAATCTGTTCATGAAAATGTCAAATGCAACATCAACATCATGGGCATTTAGGAGTAAGAACCAGTCAACCATCTGCAATAAATTATTGCATAAAATTACATTTTGTTCACAATAGGGTCTAAATTGTATTAGATCGGTGTCATTCTTTTTTGTGTTGTTTGTGAGATTATTATAATTATTGACTAGGGCCATATGGTCCGACATGTAAGTATCCAATAAATTATATTTACAAAGATCTAGTCTGTTTGTTATGCAGTTATCCAAACAACTGCTATTTGAGATTTTAGATATTCTGGTGGCTTCATTTACTAAAAATGAAAAGCCAAAAGAGTTAATAATTATTCGGGAAAATTCAACAGACGCTGGTTCCGATGTTGGTATATTTATGTTGAAGTCACCATAAATAAATATAGGCTTATTTTGATTAGACAAAATGTCAAAAGTGTTCTGTAATGTCTCAAAAAACATTTCTAGCTGACTATTGGGAGATGTGTACATACATACAATTACAACATTGAGATGCTTAATTTCAATTGCACTAACTTCACAGTATTTTTCTGTTGAGAGAATGTCTACCGCTGGTCATAGTCCTGAAAAACTTAACCCAAAAAACCATTATCCATTACATGCATATAGTAATAGAGAGAGAGAGAGAGAGAGAGAGAGAAAGAGAGATATATAGATAGAGATAGAGGTAGAGATAGAGATAGGGATAGAGATAGAGATAGAGATAGAGATAGAGATAGAGATAGAGATAGAGGTAGAGATAGATATAGAGATAGAGATAGAGATAGAGATAGATGTAGAGATAGAGATAGAGATAGAGATAGAGATAGAGATAAAGATAGAGAGAGAGAGAGAGAAAATCCACAAAAGAAGATACAGTAAAAATCACTAGCTCTAAACCCAATTTCCCATCAAATACAGTCCGCAGTAAGATAGGTATACAAACTCTTTTTCTAGAAGTCTGACGAATAAATTGGATCAATTGGAAATACATATAGAAGACAAAAATTATGATATTATCTGTCTCTGTGAGTACTGGTTAACCGAACCAACCATTGATTGTTATAATCTACAAAACTTCAGCAATCTACAAAACTTCAGCCTTGCAAATTACTTCTCTCTCTCTCTCTCTCTCTCTCTCGCGCTTTTCCTAGGTCATCGCCGTATTCCCGGCATTTGCGTCGTGCCTCCGCGAACTCGCGTGGCCAACTTCCATAGTGAGCCATCATCCCTGCTAATAGTGTTGATGTAATTCAGCCACGTTTGGTTTCTGTGCTCGCGTATTTTTACCCTTATTTCCTCCAACAGCGCATTGATGCGAGCGGATCCCATTCTAGTCCTGTTTCTCTGCCATCTCCGTCGAAAGCGATTTCTAAGGGTTATGAGATCGAGGATTGGTTCGGGAAGGGATTCAGTGCTAGGGTGCATAGTGACCCTAGTGCCAGTGCATCACGGATACGCAGGATGTTTGACGTGAGAGTTTCTACCTCATTTTCTAGTTCCCGGACAGATGTCAGTTGCTCGGGGATAACAGTCAACTCATTAAGCTGCACCCGGAACACCTTCCAATCAACATTCCTATACGAAATGACGGTGTCATTTGTCATAGGGACCCTACAGTATAGGCTAATCTTGATCGGAAGGTGATCCGAGTTAAGGGCGTTAATTTCTTGCAGCTAAAAAGTCCTGATTGCTCCCCGAGTAATGGCAATGTCTAGGAACGAGGCACTACGAAGATATGTGGGATTATTCTTTTAAATAAACTACTCCTGCTGTTGGTTGGGCAGCCCCATTCGGCATGGGTAGCATTAAGGTTGCCAATCAGCAGGGATACTCTGTTTAGCGGGAGAAGAGCGCAATGAGACAACATTATTCAAGTTTGAGATTGTATTGGCAATATTAATGATAATAACACACTAGAATTTGTTATTTATAATAAAATATTTCCGCTAACCGATATATTCTTAATGACTCCTTCCACTGCGATCAACACAAAATGGCTAGCTTTCATTTCTTAGTACACTGTATGATTAATTATTTTCTCAGTAAATAGATTTAATAACGAAAAGGAGACCATTAAAAATATAGCGAAAGTTAAGTAATGGTTTCAATACTAACTTAATAGGCTCTAAGAATTTGTAAACTTTTGTGGAGCCAAAGGCAATCAATTGTTTCGGTAATCAGGATGAAAATACAAAATATATCTCGATACCATATAATCCTCATTATACTAGTGGGCTTCAAAAAGTTTTTAAGGACGTAAGTTAAAATTATTATACCAATTATTGGGTGGTTCAAAGGGCAACATTGAAACATTGGAAAAAAGTGAAATTATGATATTGGATGCATGAACGTTAACCAAAAATATGTTGAGCACATTAGAAGATCTATACAAACGAGATTCAAACACATAGCTTATTTAAAGTATGATACAAAAGAAAAATCAAGTATTGCCGAGCACGCTTTTGAACGTAATAATAGAATAACAATTAAAAATTTAAAATTAATTCGCAATATATCTGATTATTAGACGCATACGAAAATATGAACGTTATTAAATAAAAGAATAGTTTAAATAGAGATGGAATGCGTATTCCGTATAATCCATTTTCTTAATTGATTGAACGTTGCTAGTAAGATCTCAGGATTTTTTTTTGTTTCGCTTGATTAAGCAGACAGGTAGTATAAAATAGCTCGTTTAATTATCATCATCTCCTGATGATGCTAACCCCATACTATCACACATATTTAAGATAATAAATTTATAAGGACCAGTAATCAGAGATTATCTCATTATTGCAAGTCGCTGATAAAACAACAATCATTCGATTATATGATACTATTAGAATTATCATTCTCATTGTATATCACGACAAGTTGAAAACGTAATAGTTAATAACATATTTTTGCCATAAATTAAGTGTATTAGGACAACTATTTCTAGTGTTCAATTTCGGCATGTGTGACAATTCAATAATATTAGCAACATATTTATAGGTAAGCTTTGATTTCATAACAACATTTAAAGTGTGTTAATACTTTTTTTTACTTCTATACTTTAATTGATTTATTAGACATTTAGTACTAGTATCGTAATAGAGCTAATTACGATACTGGCGTGTCATTATTAAACTGGGTTCTAAACCAATCAAAATTCAACAGCACAGTGATATTCGGTCTATATCAAAGACAGGCATGATCATGACAGATTTAAAAGATATCAATTTTGACAGTTCGTAGACAATTAACAATGATCTTATATTAGCAGATTTTTTCCAGCATTTCGAAATGTATCTCTTAACATCTAAAAATTAGACCAGCACAATATTATACGTCCAGGTCCAATTTAGGATGCCATATTACAAACCACACGTTTAAAATTAGAATTGTTAACGGATATAACGACAGTTCTTTAATAATATTAGGGGTGGAATATGTCGTTGCAGTGTTCGAACAGCTGAAGCCAATAACTTGTTTCCTCCAAATTCTGATCACGCGAAACCTAATTCATATGCAATATCTTTGGATGCAACTAATTTGCATGGACATAGTATCAATCATTGTTTGCCTATAAGCGATTTCAGTTTGATGACAAAAACAGAAACATAGTCTATAGATTTATTGTCTGTACCAGACGATGCCGAGTATGACTACATCTCCAAAGTAGATTGAACATCCTTTAAATTTACATGAAGATCATAAGATTAGCATTTAATTCCAAACATAAAAGTTTTATTTGTAATTTAAAATTAAATAATAAAATACGTTGCCTTCCGAATGAACTAAAGTCGATAAAAATTGGCCGAACTATTAAATTTACAGTCAGCATGTCTTAGACCATATATATGTACTAGGAGTAATTACTGAATTCTATATGCATAAATTTCCAGGTGCGAAATGGAAGAAAAAAAGAAGGATCTACCAAAAGATGAAAAAATTAAAGATACGACTTCTATATTAGACGCGTAAGTAAATTTGTCATCTCTATTAAATAAAGCCAACAAAAGATGTTGATCTTCATTTATTTATATAAGTTAAGGTTTGGAACCTTCGGCAAATGCACTACAGCATAGTTTTATCCACTATACCGAGACAGAATTTTTGCACTGGATCATTACCTCCTATAACTAAGCCTGACGGCTCACGTGTGACGTCATCCAAAGTGGTCTTAACTTATTTAGAAGCGTATATTGAAATGTGCAATTTCTTTTATAATTTCACAGTTAAGTAGACATTTTAGATGCAAAAATCTCGAAAAAATATATCAAAAACTTGTGTTTTGTAAATTTAACTTTTTTTATATATAGTTTGAAATGTAATAATTGGTCTAATATAATACCTCCTACAAGCTGATATTACTTTAAGCACGCCTATTATGACTGATAATGTGTATTACTCATTTTTTTTTAATCAAAAATTTAATTGCAGTTTATTTACCTTCTTCTGCATACATAAATAATATTTAAGGGCTTCCGGTTAAAACAAGGCTGCGAGTATGAACTCAGCCTTTAGACGTGCCTCATTCGATTTTTGTTAAAGGAAAACGAAATTTCAAAGCAAAAACCTTTGATATCCAATTTATCAAAATAGAATCTATTTTGATAAACTGAAACTAGATACCACCAATCTATTTAATAGATAGGTGGTAAAATGTCACTATAGGTATAAAGGTGTCATAATAGGTAAAAGTAATGTCTAATTTGATAGTGTGTTTCCTCCTCGGTTTTCTTCATCCAAAGAGCCTTGCAATCTTCAAATATTTATGATAAAACATGAAAGCTTTATACAGGTTTCAGATGTTACTTTTGTGCGTTAGATTGGATATATTACTCGGTATATTATTGGGGTCTAATATTTATTTATTAAAAGTCTCCAGTTTCCTCTTTTTCTTTTTACCCAAGAGATTATGATTATGTTTAGAACAATAATTATTAAGAAGTGTATTTGAAATGCTGCAAAGAAAAATTTTTGAAACATCAATTTTTAGGTGATTTTTACAATTTTCAAAAGGAGTGAAAAGGCTGTTTTGATTTAGATAGTTTAACAACAGCTCACAAAGAGAAGACTTTTTACTGTAAATATCTAAAAGTGTGTCTTCGAACTCATTAATCAGTTTTTTAAATATAATATCATCATCATCATCATCAATCAGCCAAGTAGTGTCCACTGTTGAACATAGGCCTCTCGTAGTCTAGTTCAGCGTCCTCGCTCCTGTGCTGCACTCATTTAGTTTGGGTCAATTCATCTGATATCATCGGTCCACCGTGTAGGTGGGCGACCCCTGCTTCGAAGGGCATCTTCTCGTGGTCTCGACTCTAGGATCAGCTTTGTCCATCGTCTGTCTGTTGTTCTTGTCACATGTCCAGCCCAGTTCCACTTTAACCTTGTTATGCGTTCTATCGCATCAGTCATTCCAGACAGTTGGCGAAGTATGATATTAGAAACTCTATTTCTCAGGGATATTCTCAGCATTGACCTTTCCATGGCTCTCTGTGCAACACGAATTCTGTTTACCATCCTCTTTGCTAGGGTTAATATTTCTGCTCCGTAAGTTAGCATAGGAAGAACACACTGGTTGAAGACCTTTCTCCTTAAACAGATTGGGATGTTTGATTTTTGGGTGTTGCTTAGTCTTCCAAAAGCTGCCCAACCAAGGCCGATTATTCTCCCTAGTTCCCGGGTTTGATTATCTCTACCTATGAGAATTTCGTGCCCTAGATACTTGTATGAGCCTGCTTGTTCTATATGATTTTTACTCAGTGATATTCGTTCACTTATCACCAAATTGGCCATAAATTGAGTTTTGTTAAAGTTAATCTTTAAGCCAACTGTTTTTGAGGCATTATCTAGTCTGTTGAGCATTTCCCTTGCTTCGTCTATTTTTTCAGTTATCAGTACAATGTCATCAGCGAATCTAAGGTGATTAAGCTTCTCGCCGTTTATGTTTAAACCCATATTTTCAAAATCAACCCTTTTAAACATGCCTTGGCACCCTCATATACGTTTTTAATAATATAAATATACCTGTAGTCTGTTAGTGCATAAAGGATTTGCTCTTGATTTATCCTGTCGAACACTTTCTCATAATCGACAAGGATGAGGACTAGGGGCTTGTTATATTCTGTGCATTTCTCTATAATACTTTTAACAACTTGCAGATGGTCATTTGTACCAAACCCAGATCTAAAACTTGCTTATTCGCGTCGTTGATAGAAGTCCAATTTATTGGTGATCCGCTTGGTAATAATTATTCGCATTATTTATAATAAATAATGTATATATGAGAAAGCAAGCTAATGGGGCGATTGTTTACCAGGTTTGGTATGCATAATTACTATTACTGCTCGATCCCACTGAGATGGTGTTATTCCGTGTGTCAAGCATGCATTGTAAAGTTTGCAGATTTCTTGGTGTAATAGTGTTCCACCAAGGTTTACTGCTTCTATCTCAATTTGATCCTCTCCAGCTGCTTTATTATTTTTCATTTCACGCAGGGCTGTTCTGAATTCATCCAGAGTTATGTCTGGAATATCTTCAGACCCTTGATTTTTTACTAATGGTATATTGATGTTTCTGACGTCTTTAACTGTATTGCTGTAGAGATCCTGGTGAAAAGATCTGACCACATTTAGTATCTCCTGCATATTATTGATGTTATTAATTTGACCATTAGGTTTTCTCAGCTTGCTTATATTCTTTCTCCCTTCTGAGAACGTGTTTCTAATTGCTTTCATGCCCCTGTTTTTCTCTATTATTCTTGTTACTTCGCTGGTGCTAAACGCCCTGATGTCTTTCCTAATAGCCTTAGATATATCTTTGTTTAATGTTCTAAGTCGTCTCGCATTTCTTCCATGTTTATTTGGCAGTTCTCGTCTTTCTTTCATAAGCATTTTTGTGTTGTCAGTGAGTTTGTCGTTTTTTGTTGAATTTTTATTTTGATGTTTATTTTTTGCTTGTGTGATTATCTCAGTAAGTTTAGTGCTTAGTAGCTCAACATTTCGTTCTTCTGTAGCATTCATAGTTCATGTTTCTGCATTTATTTCCTGTTGGAAGTCCTCCACGTTTTTTTAGGGGCTTCCATTTATCATTTAGTTTCATCATCTTGGACTATGTAATATAGGCTGTTAAAACTACGTCAACTACTTGTTCACGAGGATATAAAAGGGCCCCACGACTTAAGAAATTAATTAAATTTTAAGAATCTTCTACAACACAAGGTTCATTTAAAGTTAAATTTTCTTTGCAAAATCCACAACTTAATTTTCTTAAAACAATATGACAGCAATATCCACTTAAATAAGTGATTACTGGCATTTCAGCTGCTCTGCTATGTCTTGTGAATATGACAAATTATTAACAAAACCTTTCAGAGCCTCTATAATAAAAGGATTAAATATTTTGGGAGCTAATTTAACATTTTGCCTTTCTATAGATGATGGAAAAAGAGCCTTTAAACTAAGGGAATACCCATGTTTTAATATTTTGTCTCGTTCTAGTTCATGAAGTTTTTTGACCACTGAAAACGAAGCACATTTTTTTGCCCTGTCTCAAAATCGGGATAGAAAAATGCTTGCTCAGGTTTAGTTAGCCAGTTGCTAAAAATACATTTTAGTAGATGAACAGTGTCGAAAAGGTAAAATAATGTCTTACATCAATATGGGGATTTGTTAAGATTTTACAGTGTTAGGATGTGGTAAAATAATAGGAGCATGATTACGCAAATATTTATAGGAATGAGGGCATATAGCAAACATTGCATTACAACCTTTATGAGGCATAATTACATTAAATATCACTTACCCCAGAATTAGCTAACAGGAACAAATTGTATAAACTTGCTGTACAGGGTGTCCCAAATTCGAGCCTCATCATTGAGATCTCGGAAACTAGAAGAGATACGAGGTCCGTTAAATGGAGGCAAAGTTGCGCAATTTGATGCTATTCAAAATGCCACCTTAAAAGTTAAAAAATTCCGAATACTTCCGAAGATATTTAGAAAAAACCGAATATTCGCGATTTCATTTTTATTTTTTTATGACTCTATTTGAATAGATATAACAAAATAAATTTCATATTCTTATTGCTACTTTTTCTGTTCTAGAAGATGGTGTTATCAGATTTTCAAGCCGACGTTTTGTCTTTGAGCTGCCATAATCAACTTTGTTATTTTAAATACGGCCCTGGATTTTTTATTACGGACTTTAAGAGCTTCTAATGCCCCAAAACCAATGATGTCTCGCTATTATTCGGAAAAATCATTTTAATGATTTCCTGATAAAATCTTACCAAAAATATGTTTTCTGTGTCTCTCTAACACATGAGTTCTTATGGAAAATGCCATTAATATGAATTTTTCGAATAAGTGCGATACATTATTGGCTTTGGGACTTTAGATGCTCTTAATATCCGTAATAAAAAATCCAGGGCCGTATTTAAAAAAACAAAGTTGATGATGGTAGCTCCAAGATGAAACGTCGGTTTGAAAATCTGATAATACCATCTTGTAGAACAGAAAAAGTAGCAATGAGAATGTGAAATTTATTTTGTTATATCTATTCAAACAGAGTCATAAAAAAATTAAAATGAAATCGCGAATATTCGGTTTTTTCCAAAAATCTTCGTAAGTATTCGGAATTTTTAAACTTTTAAGATGGCATTTTGATCAGCATCAAATTGCACAACTTTGCCTCCATTTAACCGACCTCGTATCTCTTCTAGTTTCCGAGATCCCAATGATGAGGCTCGAATTTGGGACACCCTGTACATAATGAACCGGCCGGCGAGCACAAAATAAACTCTTATTATACGAAAGCAACAGGTCTTAAGTCCACACATTTTGAAAAGCTAAAAACATGAACTTTAGGTCTTTTCGGGTAGTTTCCACCGCAGCATGGTGCACAGCATCTGAACGGCATTGTTCACATACATTTAAACACACTAAAGTACTAAAATTTAACCGAAAATCAATCGAAAATCGAAGAACAATTAAGACACCGGTCGAACGTCGAAAATACGCTGACAACTAACAGGCGGCAGTGTTGCCAGATTTTTAAGATTCGTCTCGACATCCTCGAAGTGCTAACGACAGCCCAAAAATTAAATCGTTTGAGTTGGTGGTTGCGCAATGGTAAAAAATAAATATTGTTACGAATTTGCAGAATTGCCTCGTCCTGACCATCAGGATTTGGCTCGTAGCAACGTTTATTTTCTTAAAGATTTTGATTCCGTTTTGCTTCACTTTCCGGTATTTATATATTTAATTTTCGGATTTTAGATATTTATTTATATTTAATATAACTATACTATAATATACCAAAGCAAACTTTTACATTAAGTATCTAATATATTGTTAATTGTAATCAAAGACAAATATTTTACGTTTCTTTGAAAAATAATTTGTGGCAAACTACAATAAGAAGTAGCCCAAATTGTGATAAAGCGCCCAATCTGGTAGCACTGGATACAGAATACATCGAAGACGGCGAGATGGAAACTGACATTCCATTCGCCCAGCGTGGCAATCAACGTTAAATACGGCAGTAGGCGCAATAAAATAATCAATACTTTTACTGGGCTCCTCTTGGCTCTTCTGTATGCTTTTCTTATGGCAAAAAGTATTGACCTCTTAGGATGACGTCACTGCTAATTTTAATATTAGCTAGTTGGACTAGTTATAGGAGGTAATGACTGGATGCGCATTTCGCTAACCATATTAACATCATTACGAGATGGTTAAAACTAAACATATAATCTAACTAATTGCTATTTTATACTAACTGTTTGCTTAATCAAGCGAAGCCAAAAAGAACCAACTCTGGAATCTTACTAGTTGCTCTCGATCAGCCAATATATTGGTTTATATGGAATAGGCCATCTATCTCTATTTAAACTATTCTAACATTTAATCGTTTTCGTACTTTCTTATGCATCTAATAATGTCGATATGGATTTATTTTAAATTTTAATTGATATTCTATGATTATTTTCAAAAGCATGCTAGGCAACACTTGATTTATCTGCTCTACCAAACTTTAAATGGGTGTTATTGAATCTCGTTTGTATAGATTTTCTAGTCTGCCTAACATATTTTTGGTTGTAGTTCATGCATCCACTTTCATAAATTCCACTTTTTTCCAATGTTTGAATTTTGTCCTTTCGATAACCTAATAATTTCTTAATATTACACTCAGTTTGGTATATTAATTTTAAATCCACGTCTTTAGAAACTTGTTGGAGGGCTATAGTAGTTTTTAAGGACCTAGGTTTAAATATAGTATAAAATAGAGTTAGGTAAATTGTAAGTTTAGTCCCAGATAAAGCCACATTAGATGCCCAAGTGCCTATCTAATGCGTGTATAACGAGTGTATGTTAATCTCCGCCCTCTACGGATGGCCAGCCATCCGAGGATATAGTCAGAGGCTCCAGTTGATATTTTAGATTCGTGATGCTCGGGCGGCGATGTCTATGGTGCGAGAGATTTTATTATTATTTAAACGTTCAAACTTACTATTTTTTTAGCACTTTTATAATTTTGTGATTTTGAATATGTCTGATTACAAGTGCTTTTCTTTATTTACATTATTCAACTAGAAATGGGTATAAAAAATCATTATTTAATTTACCACGAGATCGTGTAAAGTATGTTGGTTTAGTTATTAACATTTATGTTTTTCTACATAGTATAGTAAGTTTAATAGCCCCACGCAATAGCATAGTTCATTACGAGTCTGAAAATAAAGATTTTCGGTGCGCGCGCGTGAGAAATTCATCCAAGCAATGAAAGCACCGAAAAATCGATTTCTGGGCGTGTAATGAACAACACTTTTTATTACAATTTTCTGAAAACAACATAAAAACGGCTAAATTTTTTTATACATGGGCATACAGTTAATTGATAGAATATAACCACACTTTGTTTTTGAAGGCAATCTAATCACAATTTCGATTGAATTATTATATTTTAAAGTTAAAAAATGCCCCAAAAACCTGAACGAAATAGCAATAAAGTAGATATTTTTGAAATCAGTATATGAAGGCTGTTATTACGGCAAAATATATAATCTAGGATGTTCTATTTACAAAAAATAATTTTGGTTTTCTTAATTTGTTTTGCCACTTTGATAGGTCCAAATGATAATATGGAACGAATACTTCAACTTAAATATTAAAAGTTTTTCTCTAACCTATAATAAATATGTTGGGTGTCAAAACTCTGACAGAAAATAACCAAAGTTGTTAATGTATAAATTATTCCGAACGCTGTTTCCGTGCGTTGGCCCGAAAAAGCCCACTTTACTTTATTGCAAAAATATATAAAAATAAGGTGTCTTCAGAGAAGTATAATGGCAAATATTTAACAATAAGTACTTTATAAGTTGCTTAATTGTTTGTTTCTTTTAATGACATAAAAATGTAATAATTTTAGAATAAACACTTGCTTAAAGTGGCTGGAATGGAAGATCTTTTAGAAAAAAGTAATATTCACAGTTATGTGAAGATTACTTTGAAAGCAAGTGTTTGCGGTACCTACAAGTTGTGTAAAATGGCTGTCAATTTTTCTTGGACTGAAGCGCAAATATAATCTCTTATATTTACATTTATAGTATGTGATTTTCAGTTTACTTGCGAGTTCTATAGGTTATAAAGATATACCTCAATAATAAACGTTTTGGTTACATATTTACGAAAAAAAAAATAAAGAGCTTATTATTTTTATGAAAGGAACGTTTTGTATATTTTTACACTTTCGCAACAATCAACATATTTTTAATTTAAATTAGTATATATTTCTTTATATTTTGTCTCCATATTAAATATAAGAACTGCAGTGGTGCGGGAAATCTTTTCGACGAGGTCATTGAGACCCAACACGATATTTAACACCCTCCGAGCGATAGAGCCTACCAATGCTTTTTACAACACTAGTTACCAGTTTTGACAGTTGATATAGGTCGATTACCCCCATTCAGAAATAATTGTTCTAGGAGACATCAATGCCCAGACCGACAACGAAAGTAGAGATGCTGAAGCATTTGCCATCAGCTATGGGCTTACTCAACTTGTAGACGAACTAACTCGAATCTCAGAGAGGGGCGAATTCGCCGCCCTCTTGGATCTTTTCCTAACCACCAATCCTGACCAGTACACAATTACAGTTGGGCCGCCATTAGGTACTTCCGATCACAAACTTATTTCTACGGTTTGTGAATTGCCATTTCTACAGAATGATCCACCATTGCCTCACAAAATCTGGCACTACAATTCTGCAAACTGGGACGATCTAAGGCAGTTCTACCTTGGCACTGATGACCCGTCAGTCTGTTGCGAAGAGATTACGCAATTAATCTCCTCAGGATGGAAGCATACATCTTAAATTCAATCAAATTACCGTCAAAAGATGCGAAAGAGCTGTAGGTAGGAAACAGCAAGCCTTCAAGTACTGGCAGCAAAATTAGACCGCTGAAAATTGTAATTATTTTGTCGAAGCGAGAAACGAATGTAAACGTGTGATCGACGAAACTAAGGACAAACACAATCAAAGGACTAGGAATAACCTTTTGCAATGCCTCAGTGGCTCTAGGAATTTCTGGTTGATAGCAAAGGCAGTAAGTGATAACTTTACAACTTGAAAGACGAACGTGGCGTCACGGCGCATATAGCCAAGAAAAAAGAAAACATGCTCGCCAAAATGTTTTCATCGCATTCTACCTTAGACGGTCCCCAAGCCAAGGCTCTCCCCACCATATCGAACAACAACACTACCATGGCAGAAGTCAACTTTCAGCACTGTGATATTCGAAAAATCCTTAAAGAACTAGATACGCAAAAGGCATCAGGACTAGACGAAATACCTGCCATCGTGTTAAAGAATTGCGCTAACGAATTAACACCCGTTTTTTTTCAGATTTTTTTCTCTGTCTTACCGAAAAGGGATATACCCATCTTCTTGGAAAGTCGCTCGAGTGCAACCTGTTCCAAAAAAAGGCAGGAAAACAACACTATCGCCCAATTGCCTTGCTTTCCATAATCTTCAGAATCATGGAACGTGTAGTCAGTCAGCAACTACTTAAGTACATTGAGAATAAGAATAGAATAAGAATAAGAATAATTTTATTAATGATAAGTACAAAATACCTTTACAATCGTCAATATTGTCAATAATTTTTTTTACAATTGTTAATAGAAATTCTAAATAGATAAAAGCTAAAAGCTATTAGTTGGGAAGGACACAACAAATTACAAATACATAGACCAAATCTAAAGATTTAAAATAAACTATTTCTATACACGAAGATATATCACAACATATTAGACAAAATCCTGATCACTAACATCACAATTTAGGAAATCGTTATAATTGTAAAAAGCTTGAGATATTAAATAATTTTTTATTACAGTTTTGAAGCGCTTTACCGGCAATTCCCTGACCCTCACAGGTAGCCTGTTGAAAAAAACAGGTGCATAATGTAGCGTTGCATTCCAAGACCTCTGAAGTCTGAGAAACTCAATTTGAAGATTCATGTGTGATCTTGTATTGTGAGAATGTAAATTCTGAATAGTTGCATATCTATTTAAGTTTTGACGTACATAGAGTAATGATTCGTAAATGTAGTGGGATGGAAGAGTAAGAATCCCAAATTTTTTGAAATATGGTCTTGCTTCATCACGATACCCAATCCCAGCCAGGACTCGGACTGCCCTCCTCTGTACTCCAAATACCCTAGATGCATGGGACGAATGTCCCCAAGCCAGAAGGCCATATATACATATTGAGTGCACAAGAGCATGATAAGCCGTAAGGCAGATCGCTGACTCCACAGTATTCGCCAGGCCCCTCACTACAAAGACTCCCGAGGCTGCCCTTTTTGAAACATTATTTACATGGAGTTCAAAAGTCAGTTTTGGGTCTAAAGTTATTCCCAAAAACTTGACCTGGTCTGGATTATCAAGGTATATTTGCCTCAGCGAGAAGACAATACTTTTCGTTTTTTCATGGTTAAGGTTGAGTTTATTTGCCACAAACCAATCACTGACACACTCTCTACACCCAGCCAACCTCTCAATCAGCGATTCACATTCCTTGTCAGTTACAAAAAAATTGGTGTCATCTGCATACAATGTAACACTACCCTGCTGCAGGGAGGATTCTATATCGTTGACATATGTGAGGAATAATAACGGCCCCAATATAGAGCCCTGTGGCACACCGTGCCTCACGTCCGAGAGATGCCCCCCATAGCATGTCACCTGTCTCCTGTCAGTGCGATACCTCTGAATCAACTGACAGCTGTCGAGATTTAGTCCATAGAATTCAAGTTTGTTCAATAGGATGTCATGGGACACACAATCGAAGGCCTTGGAGAGGTCGCAGAATGTAGCTCCTACAAACTCTCCCCCCTCAAAGCCCTCAACTATGCCTTCACATAGTTTATTAATGGCCATTACTGTTGATCTACCCTTTCTAAAACCGAATTGATTGCCGGACAGCAAGTCATTCGACTCCAAGTAATCACACAGCTGTTTACAGAGCAGGGCTTCAAATATTTTTGACAAAACAGGTATCAGCGATATCGGCCTATAATTGTTAGGAGAGTTAGGGTCTCCACTTTTAAATACTGGGACCGTTTTACTTATTTTAAATAGGTGAGGGTATGTGGCCTCCTCAATGCATTTATTATACAGATTTGTCAAAGGACTAATTAGAACATTTTTAGCGATTTTATTAACACCATATTCAGATCATAGAAATCTTTACTGTGCTTCTTCTTGAATCCGTCAATTGCAGCTCTAACCTCATTAAAAGTTACATTACGAAAATGAAAGGTAAGCAAATCATTCCTTTTCACCCCTTCCAAATATCTCTCAAAAGAGACAGCAGATTGCGGTAATGCTGATATCAATTCACCAGCAACACCAACAAAAAAATTATTTAACATGTTAGGATCAATGTCCGCGCCCATCCTGTCTCTGACCACTCTTCGATTATTATTTATCCCATGCTGCTTTAGCAGGATTGTCCGACTTTTTGATATGATTACTGTTTGCTATTCGCTTAGCCTCGGAGATGGCATGTCTATAATTACTCCTACATACCTTGATCTCTTCATGCAGAAGAGGGTAGTCAGACTCTCGAGCAAGGCAGCCAAGGGCCCGAAGCTCCTCCCTTATAACCCTGAGTTTGTCATTGAACCATACAACTTTATGTGTGTTTTGATTTGTTGATACTCTGAGAGACTGTGGAAACGCCATGTCATGCATACTGATAAACTTGTCCATAAATCTGTTACACCACTACTCAGCCCCAATATCAGGGCCAAGAAATTGCCAGTCTTCACTCTCAAGCATGTTGTACAAATTGAATATACCCTTACTTGTCACTGGCCGGCACAAAAAATTGGTACATGAGTGATCAGACAAAACAGGATTGAAAACATTCAAACTGTAGTCGGGAAACTCAGAAAAGTTTACAAGCACATTGTCGAGACAGTGATTTAGTCTTGTGTTCACAAAGACCTGTTGAGAAAAGTTGTAAGAGTTCATAATATCTATAAAACTATGCTTATCGCCATACTCTCTATCAAACTGTATGTCAAAATCTCCATTAATAATAGTGTACCTATTTAAATTAAAAATAGAGGCCAAAACTAGGCCCATCACATTCAAAAACACGGTAAAATCCCCACTTGGTGGGCGATAGATAGTTACTATAACAATACCACAGTCTAGAAATTCCAAACCACATACTTCACAGTGTCTCTCAACTGATAGTTCAGCTAGGCCCTCCAACACTTTCACGCTTTGACCCGAAGCTGGCATAACAACAACACCACCATGTCGATTACTACCCCGACAAAAGGAGGCCCCATGTTCAAAACCCTGAATGTTGATTAGCTGGATTTCTTCATTCAAAAGGCAGTGTTCAGCAAAACTAAGAGCACTGTAGCACGTTGGTCTTTCTTGCAGGAAAGCTTCAATTTCTTAGGTCTTGTTTTTCAACGACCAGATATTAATGTAAAAAATGCTAAAAATATTACTTGAACTATCTACTTGAACTATCTGGTCGGTCCTGACTACGGGGCCATCGTTGTGTCGCGCCGAAAATTTTCAGTATCGACTTCGTTGACAGATGTTTTCAGAAGGTCATTCACACTCAAAGACCCATGGATTTGAGTGCAAGAAGCCTCGTCGTCATCAAGAGTACCTATAAAGCTGTCACATAAGTACCTTATGAGATGATTCTTATCTTGAGCGGTCATCTCGCCGTTCAAGGAGTACTCTGCTACGATGGGAACAAAACTAGCGTGTGATCCATGAAAAGATGCTTTTAAGACACTATTCTGCTTTGCAATAAAGTTATTAAGCACAAGTCGGTTCTTCCAGAATGGGGTTCCGACCACGATTAAATTCGTAGAATTCGCTATGTCGAGAAGTTCTTCGATTTTCTGTCTGGGGACATCTCTGCCGGTAATGCAGTTGCGGGGACCAATAAAAAGAAAAATATAGTCTTTGTGGGTCAGACTTTGCTTGTAGGAGGTGCAAATATCAACGACTCCCTCAATAGTGATTCCGTTCCTCCACTGACAGTTCAAGTCGAAAAGTCCTCTTCCAAAATGTCTAAATAAGTGGGTGGAGCCTCTTGCGAATCTGTCTCCAATAATTAAAATTTGGTTTCGCCTTTTTTTAGGTCGATTACTCAACGACGAAGAACCTGTATTACAACCAATCCCATTTTCGAGGACAAGGGGAATTGATTTTTCCTTTAGAGCAAATATCTCGTTGTTGGCCTTTTTAAGGTCATTCATGTACATATCATTCTCCGCAGTCAATGTCTCAATACTTGTAAGAAAATTAGTTCTAAGTTTTTTCATTTCATTTAGTTCCAAAGCTAGGTTTTTGTTTTGGTCCTCGACATATTTTATTTGATCCAAGAGTTGTTTGTTCTTTTCCATAAGCTTGAGGATGTCCTTATTTAGGCTCGCAATTTCGTTCTTCTGTTCCACAATCTTGCTAGAAAAATCTTTTTCAATGTCGATCACTGAATCCTCAAAATCTTGCGTGCTTCTCTTAAGTCGAACTATATATCTGTCTTTAGATTTTAGGTCAGTCGATAAATTAGCTATTTCTAGTCGTAGTTCTGTCTCATTCTTGTCCCTTTCCTTCTGCATCCTTGCAATGAGACTATCTTTCTTTTTAATTTCCAATTTAGTTTTATCAAGATGTTCAAGCGCTTTCTTCAATTTTGGTACATCATTCAATAATAGCTTACAGGATGTGCAGTAAAATATTAAATTACGCTGGCCTAACACGATGGAGTGACACTCGGTGGTTGTTACATTAGCACAAGTTTTACAAAGAGTTAGCTTGCATGCGTCACAGCAGGCGCCAAAGACCTCATTGTCCTGTGGGCGAGCCTTAAACAGGCATTGACATTTACATTTCGAGCAGACCAAGTTATTCATAACTTCCTATAGGCACTCAAAATGACAAAAAAAAAAGCACAAGCACAACAGAGAAAAAAATAAGACAACAATCTTAATACAAAATACTAAATCGGCTTCCCTACCTACTGAGTTCAGCAGGGACGACGACAAGATGAGAGCTTAAAATTTAAAAATTAATTATAATTTTAAAAATTAATTAAAATTTACATAAATTTATATTTATGCGGCAATAGGAAGAACAAGAGGAAAAAAAAGTCTCGTATGTACATGTATAAGATTATGGAGAATTAAAAACGTTATCCGAAGGTTTATCGCATAGTCGTGCAAAAACTCCCAGCGGCCAAATTGAGGATTGATATTGTTTACGTTTATTTCAATTGGTTTATTTAAAACAATAAGTTTTTGTGGGTTAAAAATGGGAGGATTGGTCTCGAAGAAAACTGGTTTTTCTGTTTTTATATGTAAGGGTGAACGTTTTGGAAATGTAATGTTTACCAGTAATGCGCTGTTTTCGAAGCTCTTTCGATGCATCCGCGTAACATGAAAAACGGCGACAATTTAACACTTAAAACTTGCAAATATCACAGGACAAAGTACTAGACACGGTTTAGCACAAACACATTTACGAGTCATGAACAACAGAATAAAATAATCAGCGATAATCAATACGGCTCTCGCAAAGAGAGATCGACAGGAGATATATTGCCTTATATCACTCATATATTATGAAGTAGGGCAATTGAGAACTACGGAGAGTCTCGAGGGATTGCGTTGGATATTTCGAAGACATTCGACAGAGTTTGGCATGACGGATTGCTCAACAAACTACCGTCCCTCTAACTGCAAGCCTCTCTCTGCAACTGGCTTGCCAGTTTCCTTAAGAACCGATCTCTGCACGTTGCAGTTGATGGACACATCTCAGACACATTCACCATTAACACGGGCGTGCCTCAGGGCAATTATCAATTGGTTTTCTTTTTTTGTTGAGCTTTATAAGTAGTGTGTTAAAGAGAGTCAGTCCTCACGGAGGAGGTAATTTACTCCTCCCTGACGACTCACTCTCTTTTAATTGCTAAGGAGTCTCTCTCCTCATGAAATAAGTTTGTGCCTTCATGTAGAATCTTAATATATTTCCTCTCCTTTTCTACTATTAAGATACAGACATAAGCCTGAGCATTGTTTCACCCTATCATGTAACCTTGTTGAATTGCGCTTCGGTTCATGTAACCTTGCTGCATTACACTTCGGATATCGACCGGTCAGCACTCCACCTACTGAGGAGGGTCCGACCATGAAATAATGTGTTGCATTTTGTACACTCCGCCTACAGAGGAGGCCCCGATCATGAAATAAGGTCTTGCGTTTTGTATAACCTCGATACATTTAGTATGTAACCTTCAGCTTTTATTCCCCACTTAAAATTCTTATTATAAAACTAGCAGCTTAGGGTTCTCAGCTTTAATTCAAAATTTGTAAAGTTATAATGTTATGGTTAATACCAGAAAAAGAAAGAGTAGTTCTAAAAAGCAAGTGGTGAAAAAAATTAAAGTAGAAAAGAAAAAATCCAATAGAAGACCAGCGTGCAGAAAAACAAGGTATAGAAAATGAGTGTTATATTTGCTTCAAATTAATGAAAATGGCTGAAATTTGTGTTCCTAAGTACTGCAACCATAAGTGCTGCTTTCCGTGTTTGGCAGAGTGGACAGTCAAAAAGGGAAATTGTGCAGTTTGTAGAAGAGACTTTAATACAATAGTTTTTGAAGAAACCAAGGAAGAAGTTTCGAGTGCATATTTGAATACATATTTATTAGAAGTAAAAAAATACCTTCATAATTAAAGAAGGTCTTAAAATTGAACCAATATAAAATGAAAGTAATTGTGGAAATTGATCCACAAAACTTGGACAGAGTTATAGAAATTATAAATTTTGATGATTTGGGCCCAATAGACATTGAAAGATTTCTGGTGAACATGATGTCAATAATTTCATGGAAACTTAAACAGAACCATCCAATCCAGACGAACTTGAAATGGATGCAGAAGATGAATATGCAGATGGAAATGTCGTATTTTTGGAAAACTTTAATGAGGTTAACTTTGTTGATCGAGTGTTTTGCATAACGCAGAGCTATGCAATTGTAATAACATTTCCTGATAGAGAAGAGCACATAATGTGTTATTTTTGTTTTGCGCTTCATGTAATTTTTTTTCAAAATTCTACTATTCACAAACATGTTAATACCCACTATAAAAGGAAAATGGAATATTCAACCAACAACTTGAAGTGTGTAGTTTATTCAAGATCAGTGTACCACATAACCATACCAAACGCATGTGTATATTGCAATGTTACTGATCGAGTTTTTCAGCTTGATGCCTAAATTTATCACGAATACAGTTTGAGAGAAATCTAATCTATTATACTGCATTCTTTCAGTTACGACGTAATTTTATTTACCCTATTGCAGAAAATTCCAATTCACAGAAGAAGAGCATGGCTTAGGTGAAGTAATAGAACCAGCCTCATATCTTGGATTGGTAAGTATCACAAATATATATAAAGCTAATTTATCTCAGTCGTCCACGCAAATCTGCATTATTACCACCGAATTGGTTGCTTATTGGTTTTCGATAAATTGTTTCCATCATTATATATATATATATATATATATATGAGTATGGTATTTCTTGGTCTATATTATGTGATTTGCGAATGATTATTCTTTTTCGGAAGACCGCCATAATATTGATACCAGAGCTTGATTTTCAATTAGGTTCGGGTTCGGGAAAAGCACCACCTGTGACCGGTTTCGACGTTCATAAGTCTCGTCAGACAGGCTAGGAAAAAGATTTATTTATTTCTGACAAAAAAAATTAAATGCATGTATTATTTGGAATTATTCTTTTTTTATATAGCAGTGGCACACACCCTAAAGGGAGATCCTATGGCGCTCGACGAGCGGTGTGTGTGCGAAGATGTTGATTGACACGTTTCTTGAATAGTTGTAGGTTGTAATTAGTGGGAAACAGATGTCCTGGAAGTGAGTTCCATAGTGATGCAGTGCGCCAGCCAGACAAAGGAGTCCTTGTAAAGCGATGTTCTAGGTGTTTCTAGTTGTACGACGAACTGGTGCGCTCCTGCCGTCTGTCGTGACTGTCTGACAGGAGTTGCTAGGGGCGGGATGATGCGGGCCAAATCCTAAGAACATCTGCCGTGAAAGTATCTGTAAAACAGAGACATCTCTGCCACATGTCTGCGGTGTTCCAGACTATCCAGATTCCGGGTCAACTCCGGGTCGTCAACGAGACGCACAGCTCTCTTCTGAATGGAATCCAGCAGCTTTAGGGTGTGCTTTGATGCGGCACCCCAGATATGTGAGCAATATTCTAAGCACGGTCTTATTTGCGCTTTGTACAGCAAGAGCAACTGCTGCGGTGTATAGAGTTTTTGTGGCGAAATAGCGCACCAAGCTTCTGGGAGGCTGATTTTGCGATGTTAGCAACATGGTCATGCCATGACATATTGCTGTTGACCGAGACGCCCAGCAGTCCGATTGACGAGGATGAAGGAATGGTCGATCCTGCCATAATGATATCAGGGCCCGCTGTATTGGCCCTCTTGGTAAACGTTGCTGCTTCAAAGCTGCATTGAACTGGACCAAATTTCGGTCGCCCCAAGTTTGAACTTTTTCCAGGTCTTCATTAATAGCTGTAATCTGCTCCTGTCTGCGGTGTTGAGTCTCAGTCGCTGGTAAGGGTTTTTCAGATCTAAAGTGGGAGACAAGGGTACTGTCATCTGCAAAACTGTAAACATGATTATTCGTTTTGATCAGCAGGTCATTAATATAGATGAGGAACAGAGTTGGTGAAAGTATTGCGCCCTGAGGTACGCCCGCGTTGATGGTGAATGTGTCCGAGATGTGTCCATCGACTGCAATGTGTAGGGATCGGTTCTTAAGGAAACTGGCCAGCCAGCTGCAAAGAGAGGCTGGCAGTCCGAAGGACGGCAGTTTGTTGAGCAGTCCGTTATGCCAAACTCTGTCGAATGCCTTTGAAATATCCAACGCAATCGCTCGAGACTCTCCGTAGTTTTCAATTGCCCTACTCCATATATGAGTTACATAGGCCAATATATCTCTCGATCTCTCTTTGCGAAAGCCGTATTGATTATCGCTAATTATTCTGTTGTTCTCGAGGTACTTGAGTAGTTGCTGGTTGACTACACGTTCCATGACTTTGGAGATTATTGGAAGCAAGGCAATTGGAAGATAGTTTGAGGACGTGGTTTTCTGGTCTTTTTTGGAACAGGTTGCACTCGAGCGACTTTCCAAGAGGATGGGTAAATCTCTTTCCGTATGAAAGAGAAAAAAGCCTGGAAAAAAACGGGTGTTAGTTCGTTGGCGCAGTACTTTAGCACGATGGCAGGTATTCCGTCCGGTCATGATGCCTTTTGTGTATCTAGTTCTTTAAGGATTTTGCGAATATCATGGTGATGAAACTTGACTTCTGCCATGGTAGTGTTGATGTTCGATATGGTGGGGAGGGTCTTGCCTTGGGGAACGTCTAAGGTAGAGTGCGATGAAAACATTTTAGCGAGCATGTTTGCTTTTTCCTTGGCTGTAGTCGCCGTGATGCCACGTTTGTCCGTCAAAGGTGGGAGAGACGTTTTTGTAAAGTTGTTACTTACTGCCTTTGCTACTGACCAGAAATTCCTGGAACCACTGGGACGTTGCAAAAGTTTATTCCTGATCTTTTGATTGTGTTTATCCTTAGTTTCGTCGATCACACGTTTGCATTCGTTTCTCGCTTCGAAAAAATAATTGCGATTTTCAGCGGTCTGATTTTGCTGCCAGGGCTTTTCTTTTGATGGTAACTTGATGGAATTTGGGATGTATGCTTCCATTCCTGAGGAGATTACTTGCGTGATCTCTTCTCAGCAGATTGACGGGTCGCCAGTGCTAAAGCAGACGTCGAGCCAAGGAAAATCTAGGTAGAACTCCCTTAGATCGTCCCAGTTTGCAGAATTGTAATGCCAGATTTAGCGTGGCAATGGTGGGTCCTTCTGCATAAGTGGCAATTCACACACCGTTGTAATAAGTTTGTGGTCGGAAGTACCTAATGGCGGACCAACTGTTATTTTGTACTAGTCAGGATTGGTGGTTAGAAAAAGATCCAGGACGGCGGCGAATTCGCCCCTCTCTGAGATTCGATTTGGTTCGTCTATAAGTTGAGTAAGCCCGCAGCTGATGGCAGATGCTTCAGCTTCTCTACCTTCGTTGTCGGTTTTGTTGTGATGTTTGAGCCAGTTTGTGTTGTGGGCATTGAAGTCTCCCAGAACGATTATTTCTGAACTGGGGTGATCGACCTGTATTGAGTCAAAAGTGGAAGCTAGTGTTGAGAAAAAGCTTTGGTAGGCTCTATCGCTCGGAGGACGATAGAGACAACATATAAACTTGGTTAATCCCTTGGCGGTGAACTTGAGCCACATGACGTCAAGGTTGTTCGGTTCGTGTGTTTCCTCGCGATGACATGAAAGGTCGCTTCGTACAAAAATGCATATTCCGAACTTATGTCTAAATCGGGTATGTAAGTCGTAACCAGGATAGGGGTAGTTCACTATTGTTGTTGTAGGACATACTTGTGTTTCTGTAAGGGCTAGTATGTGTGGTCTATTTGCTTGAAGATGTTGGTGTACCGAATTTATG
Organism: Pissodes strobi; assembly: GCA_016904865.1. Taxonomy (NCBI): domain Eukaryota; kingdom Metazoa; phylum Arthropoda; class Insecta; order Coleoptera; family Curculionidae; genus Pissodes; species Pissodes strobi. Next base: position 37,739 of record MU188041.1, on the reverse strand, counting down.
TTTGTATTTAGGCCTCTTATGATGCAGAAATCTATTCTAAATTGGTTCGGTATCTTTGCTATCTGTGAAATGCGGAATGAAGGGCTCCCAGGGCCACATAGCGCCCGGAGATTCGAATGGCCGGGGAGTTTACTTCCGGAATATTTTGATCCTGGAAGCACCATCATATCCATATATTCCTACTGTGGAAGCCGGGAACACCAGCGCGGAAGCGGAACGTGATTTGGGAAAACCACTTAGCGCCTCCCAGTTCTGGTGGGGTGGTCTTTCACCGGACGATGCGAGTGGGCGCATAACATTCCTTTCGCTTCGCAAAAACCTAAATATTTTATTGAATTTAAGTAAGATTAGTTAAAGGAGTCGGATAAAAGACATGCCACGGGAATGAGAAAATGAACATTAAGAATTCAGTAATTTCTGAAATAAAAAATTTAAATAATTGTAAGTTTGGTTGACTAGTATGAGATATAAAGGGCTATTAAAACATGGGATTTTGGAGTCAAGTTTTTATTTTGTTTAGTATTTTTAAGCTAGGACATGTCGAGGCTCACTTATCAGTTATTCACCCAGGTACGAACCTTAAGGAAAGTGAAACATGGATCTCGTTCCCCTGTGTATCAATCCCACATACGTTGCATACCTCGATGAATTACTTGCTGATCGCTCTATCAATATCTTGAACTTCACTCGCTAAATAATAACACTCAATTTCTAATTCTTTTCAGTACAGATTTGCTTCGGCTACAGACAAATTCCTACTAATACTAGGCGTCATTGCAGCTATAATCTCAGGGGGTATTCAACCGCTTAACAACTTACTTTTTGGAGGACTGACAGAAACGGTTATAAATTATGCTAGAAATTGTTTAAACCCAACATCGGAAACCTGCGCAGCTGCAGGTGATGACCTTTTGAAAGGAATCAGCCACTTTGCCCTTTGGAACTCAGTGCTGGGTATCGGGATTTTTATCACAGCTTATATTTCTGCAGAAACCTTCAATTATACCGCTGTTAAACAGGTATCAATGTTTTTCCGTAAATCTTTGATAATTATGCACAATGGTTTCTAATCTAATTTTTTCAGGTATTCAGACTGAGATCGAATTATCTGCAAAATTTACTAAACAAAGATGTACCTTGGTTTGATGTTCATAATTCAGGAGATTTCGCTAGTAGAATGGCAGAGTGAGTATGAATATCAAATACAAATTAAAACTGTTTAAGTATTAAAGTTGCCTAGAGAAGCTACATATTTGCTGGCCACATATTGAACTCAGATATAATTCAGATCCAATTAGTCTAGTGTATCGATTATAGTTTTTAATGTAGGTAATAATATCGGAAAGTGGTACTGTTTTAGTCGAGCGAATATGTAGTCCACCTAAACTAGTAAATAACGAACCAGTTATCAGGTGCAGATGTCAACAACAAGATAGCACTTCAAACTAATCCAATAACTGTAAAAAGAAAATAGTGTAATACTTATTTACATTACGAGTCCGGTAAATACATCTTTACCGAAGGAGTAAGATTTGTAGCAATGACGGGACGAAGGTAGAAAAGTGCCCCAGTCCGAGGTTTCAAAACGATTAGTGTAATTATTATTTACCGGACGTGTGATGTCCAACGTTTAATTTAATACTGTTTAAGGAAATAAAGTGCAGTGAAAAGTTAATAAAAATGTACGGATGGTAATTCTAATTTGAAATAAAGTCTGTTAATTATCTATGGAACCCAGTTGGTTGTTGATTCATTTATTTTGTTTAAGATTGACACTAATGATTGGAAATACATAAAATTTATTTTTTTGCCTGGGTACCGTAATAGTAATTTACGTCACAAGTTCGGAAAGTGACATGGCAGTACGACGCGAAGCCGAATCTGAAATTTATAAACGAGCGCTCCAGTAATAACTTTACTGACATGTATGGTACCTTTTATCAAAGTATACATAAACTAGTAGCTCCACTCCCCCAAATATTTTCAGTCAGCCGCCGAAAATCGGCAGATTGTTGGCAGCATGTGGAGCGTTTTAGTTTAATCAGTCGTTCGTTTGTAGGCCGAGTGTTGTAAACAGAGTCGGATTTGTGAAAATCGTTAATTTTATTTGTATTTTAATATTTTATTTGGACTTCGGTGGAAATATATACGAAGCAATGTAAAATATAAAGGCAAATAGGTAAAATCTGTAGTCGGATCAGCGAATAGATATAGTAATAAAATTAGGTGAAGGAGGCGACAAGACCGGAAAAATCGTCTAAGTGTCAGATTTTTTTTAGAAAGAATAGGATTTTGCTTGCTATTTCTTCGATAATAACGATAATGGAATGATTTGTAAATATTAAATATATTTTGGCTCTGTGAAACGAACCCAAAGTTGTTTCGACGACTAGCCCAAACTAACCAAATCTATTAAAATTTATTATAACCTATGGGAACCGGTTCAAATGACTAAAATAAGTTGAGACTAAGTGAAACTAGCCGACAGTTGATTGGACGACCAACCCCAACTAACCAAATCTATTAAAATTATTGATTATAAAGTATCAGAACTGATTCAAATGATTAAAATAAGTTGAGACTAAGTGAAACTAACCGAAAGTTGAATCGACGACTATCCCAAACTAACCAAATCTATTACAATTGATTACAACGTATCGGAACCGCTTTAAATGACTAAAATAAGTTGAGAATAAGTGAAACTAACCGAAAGTTGATTGGACACTAACCCAAACCTATTAAAATTGGTTATAACGTATCGGAATCGCTTCAAATGGCTAAAATAAGTTGAGAATAAGTGAAACTAACCGAAACTTGATTGGACTACCAAGCCAAACTAACCAAGTCTATTAAAATTGATTATAACGTGTCGGAACCGGTTCAAATGATTAAAATAAGTTGAGACGAAGTGAAACTAACCGAAAGTTGAATCGACGACTAACCCTGACTAACCAAATCTATTAAAATTGATCATAATGTATCGGAACCGATTCAAATGATTTAAATAAGTTGAAACTAAATGAAGCTAACCGAAAGTTGATTGGACGACACACTCAAACTAACCAAATCTATTAAAATTGATTATAACGTATCGGGACCACTTTAAATGACTAACATATATAATGATTAAAGGGTAAGTTGAGGTGAAGTGAAACTAACTGAAAGTTGAATCGACGACCAACCCAAACTAACCAAATCTCTTAAAATTGATAATAACGTATCGGAACCGCCTTAAACGACTAAAATAAGTTGGGAATTAGAGAAACTAACCGAAAGTTGATTGGACTACTAACCCAAACTAACCAAATCTATTAAAATTGATTATAACGTATAGGAACCGGTTCCAATGATTAAAATAAGTTGAGGCTAAGTTAAACTAACCGAAAGTTGATTGCACTACTAACCCAAACTAACCAAATCTATTAAAATTGATTATAACCTGTCGGAACCAGTTCAAATGGTTAAAATAAGTTGCGGCGAAGTGAAACTAACCGGAAGTTGAATCGACGACCAACCCAAACTAACCAAATCTCTTAAAATTGATAATAACGTATCGGAACCGCCTTAAACGACTAAAATAAGTTGAGAATAAGTGAAACTAACCGAAAGTTGATTGGACCACTAACCCAAACTAACAAAATCTATTAAAATTGATTATAACGTATCGTAGCCGATTCAAATGATTAAAATAATTTGAGGCTAAGTGAAACAAACCGAAAGTTGATTCGACGACTAACCCAAATTAACCAAATCTATTAAAATTGATTATAACGTATCGAAACCGGTTCAAATGACTAAAATAAGTTGAGACTAAGTGAAACTAACCAAAAGTTGATTGGACGACTAAGCCAAACTAACCAAATCGATTACAACGTATTAGAGAGACCCATTTACATGTTATTAAGATAAAAATATAGCTTTTAAAATTATATAGGTACAGGTTGTTAAAGAAATTATTTTTTAGAAAAATTCCAGTTTCACGACATATTACCTATATATTTACAAATACATATAAAAACAAATCCTCAAATAGTTGTTAAAAAATAGAAAAAAAAACGGAATAAAATTAATAACAATATAATAACAACTTTTATCTACAATATACTATCCTATTTAATATCATATCCATAATGAACGTTCATCATATACACATATCCATGTTAAAAATACCATGTAATTACCTGTTTATTTCAAACATTTCTGAAAAATTTAAATGTAAATGATGGTCA
>MU188041.1:0-25678 GCA_016904865.1 Pissodes strobi | reverse complement strand
CAACGTACCACAAAATTTACTCGCACCACGCTGAGTATTTTATGTTCGCTTATGTTGTTCGTAGTGGTTGTAAAGTGTTGTATTTCGTGCTTGAAGAGATTCTATTTATCACAAAATTGGTCAAATCAAATTAGTGTTAAAGAAGAATTCAGTTGGCTTAAAGATGTTGCAATGAAAATAAAATCATCCACGGAGGGTTCACAAGTGATCTGCTTGGATGATGATGAATGAAGTGATATGAGGCGTCAAGTTCTAGCTCTATGATTTCAAGTTCAAGTAGCAAAACATCTAATGACACACTAAAGCCAAAAAAATTAAAGTATGACCAATCATACTTTAATCTGGGATTTGTTGATTCCAACAGCTCACCTCTCTTGTACCGTGCGTTCAATTTATCTTGATAACATTTTGATTCGCTGTAACTTTTTTGTTTTTAAAGATATCAAGGTAAACAAAAAAATAAAATGTAGGGTTGGTGGCCAAGTTTTTTTCTAAGTTACAGATAAAACAAAACACTAACAATTTTCTGACATATAAGCCTACTTTATTTTTTTTTAATGGAACAACCTGTATATTAATTTTTTGACTTTCTAGAGAAATCTAAACACATTTCGTGTATAAAATCCTATACCTATCTTAAGCTGTTTACGAAATATTGACAGTTGAAAGTCGGGCATTTTGATACTTTGACAGGTTCTAAAATCTAAACCGCACGAGATCAAAGAAAACGGTGTGCACATTCCTATCTTGGGTTTTCATAAGCTATCGAATGATAGTAACTTTGAATTTAACCGGTGGTTTAAAAGTTCCGGTTAATTTTATACGCGGGTTAAATTCGAAGATACTGTCATTTCGATAGTTTATGAAAACTTAAGATAGGAATGTGCAAACCGTTTTTTTTTATCTTTTGCGGTTTAGATTTTAGAGCTTATCAAAGTGTCAAAATATCCGACTTTCAACTGTCAATATTTGGTAAACAGCTAAAGATAGGGATAGGATATTATACACAAAATGTGTTTAGATTTTTCTAGAGAGTCCAAAAATTTAGTAATATACAGGGTGTTCCATTTAAAAAAATATAAAGTAGGCTTATATGTCAGAAAATTGCTTGTGTTTTGTTTTATATGTAACTTAGACAAAAACTTGGCCTATAACCCTACATTTTGTTTTCTTGTTTACCTTGATATCTTTCATATACTTAAAAAGAAATATACTGCTAAACCGTCATTTGGACAATGAGTGGAAAATGAAGTCAACACTAAAAGACGAGAATATCAATTTTGCATAAGTCTATCTTTGTCGTTCAGGAAGTTGTTTGTGCGCACGCTCTGTACGGAACGTTCTTATTGGTCCGTTTGTCGCGCATTAAACTGGCCGAGGCCGACCACGGCCACCTATCCAAGGCCATGAAGCAGCAAATCTTGCCCTTCTACTACCTAGTGCTTCCCTATTAATCTTAAAATAAGACAATATGGTAAAACTGGACACAAGTTTATTAATTATAAAAATAAATATGAGAAATATAGACATGAAATAAAAATCATATCAAAGATAGGGATAAACTAAAGTTACGAGTAGTAGATGAACGGAATATCTGAATAACATAATTGCTTTGTATTATGCTTGCTGGCTTATAATTTCCATTTTTGATAATATGTATGTATTAATAACATAAACTATGTGATTAGTTAATAACAAATGTGATTACAGTTAAATGAAATATGTAGCCCAAGATCAAAGCAGTTGCAAAAGGCAGTATTTTACGTATAAAGTATTCAAGTAGATTTCTCAGAGTAAAACGAGTCACAAAAAATAAAAGGTATATACAGTAAAGCCTCGATAGTCCGGACTAATAAAAACCACGGTGATCCGGATTAACGAAAAATTTGGATTACTGAAACACGATATCTTTATACATACATACTATGTGTGTATGTATATTTTATTAGAAAACATTATGTGTATGTATATAACTAAATACATGTCCCTACAAATATGTGGTAAACGAGGAAAACATACAAATTAAAAGCATAAACTAAATTACATAATAAAGCTAATTAAAAAAATCTGTAATTTTTGCTTGCTTTACTTTTTCCTGATTTTTCATAAAAGCCATTTCTTTGAGTCTTTCAAGAACAAGAATATCATGCAATGGTACTTGATTTTCTTCAGCCCACTTTAAGCATAAATTGAAGCCCTTCACTGCTTCATCATTTTTGACCTCTCCTTTCTCTCTTTCTTGATTTGTGTCATCATCTTCACATTCTTCGCTGCTGCTATAAGGCATCTCGTTGCTTTCTATCTCATCTACTACCAAGTCGTCATCATTTTCAATCCAGTTATTCACTTCATCAGGATTTATCTCGTTTTCACTTAGCGTTTGGAGCATATCCGAAACATCTCTTAAGGCTCGTAGCTTTTCCTGCAATTGCTTCAGCGAAATCAGATCATCGGCTTCGTATTCTAAATCACTGCTAAAAACTGTTCCTTTCGGAATTACTTTTTCCCAACATTTTTGTAAAACCACCGAAGAAACTTTTGACCATGCATTGCTCAGTAAGTATGTTGCAGTTTTGAGATTTAAGGTCTTTAACACCTGAATAACATTTTCTTCATCTTGTGATAAAATGTGCGTCAAAAGGCTCTTACGGCAAAACAATTTAGTCAACCTTATGGCATTTTGATCCATGGGTTGCAACAATGCTGTGCAATTTGGCGGAAGAAAGATTGTACAGAAATGGCCATCCTCACTTCTCAGTTCTTCTGGCGATTCATGGCTCGAAGCATTGTCAATGATTAAAAGAGCACGTTCAGCTAGATTTTGGCTTCTTAAATACTCTTTTACTTGCCTAATAAACGAACTATGAAACCACTCTTTAAATATTGCAGACGTCATCCAAGCATTGCAGGAATTTTTGTAATATACGGGTATGGCTGCATTTGTAAACGCTCTGGGATTTTTTGCCTTTCCAATGACGAGAATTCTCAATTTATGGGAACCATCTCCCTTTACACATGCCAGGAAAGTAATACGCTCCTTACTTATTTTTCGTCCAGGTGCTGTCTTTTCATGAGAACGAACAATTGTTTTTCCGGTAACATTTTCCACAAGTTGTATACCTGCGTAGGAATTAAATTCAGGTCTTTCAGTTTCTGTGCCAACATATTTTTAAAAGGCTCAACAGCAGTTTCGTCATTGGATAATTTCTCACCAGAAACTTTTACAGCTCTCAAACCATGTCTTTTTCTAAAATTTGCGATCCAACCTCGACTGGCTGCAAAATTATCATTTCCATAAACATCGTTGTAGATTTGCTTTGCTTTGCCTGCTAACATTTCATATGATATGGGAATGAGTCTGGAACGTTGCCTGCAAAACCATTCGAATAATCGCTTTTCCATTCGGGGATATTCGTGTTTTCTTAGTGTTTTCCTAGCTTGTGGTACGCTATCACAACCACTAATAAACCTAAAAATAAAATGTAAAAGATTAGTAAAAGAAAACATCTTTATAAACCTTAGCACATACCTTTTAATGCTCAATTTGTTCTTCTTAATATCCGAAATTGTAGATGTGCCTACATCGTATTCACTAGCTAACGCTTTTCCACTCACGCCGAGATCTAATCTGTTCAGTATATCAAGCTTTTGTTTTAAAGATAATATTTTATGTTTTCGTCTTGGAGCCATATTCCACAGAATCGGTGCAGGAAGCAAGTGTCGACTGTAATATGTCACGTTAAAAACTATTACGCAAACTACCAATCAATTTAAATTAGTCAAAGCCTGCAAAACCGCTGAATAGCGCGATCCGGATTATCGCGTACAAGCGAATCCGGGCTACAACGTACATAACAGTGGCAAAACTCGGGTCCGGACTACTGAAGAATCCGGAATAACGCATGTCCGGATTATCAAGGCTACACTAGTGCATGGTTTTTTTAGTTAGTTCACCTATTCAGTACCTACTCAAGCACAATCTTTTTAAGTAGCAATAACAGAATACATGATAAAATAAAATGATTAATTAGCTTAAGTCATGTTAAGTAAAACAAATATCACATATATAAATACAAAAAGCAGTGATTTTTCTATGTTGTATAAGCACTGTGAATAAAATGCAAAGCAGTTGTATGAACCAATAAGTATTGCAACAATAAAAGCAAACCGAAGGTTTCGAAGCAGCTCAATTTTACTAGCTGTTCTAGACAGACACTGTTGAATTCTGATCTTCATGCAAGCCATTTTAGTAAAAATACAAGTGCTTATCTAGTTAGTTCGCCACATGAACAAGATATACGGCTTTCCGAAGAAACGGGATGCCGCTTGTGCTTGGAGGGCAAAGAAACAATGGAGCATGTTTTATGCTGTCTGGCAATGGAAAGAACTAGACAAACTCTCCACCCCCAGACAGCTTTCGATTACATGAAAGGGATTAAGCCTCTGGCCTAGTGGAATCTACAGATGTGAGCCACAACAGACCAAGGGTTGCCCAAATACACATACAATTACAAAATACAATAGTTAGTAAAGTTACAGTTCTATAGTTGATGTTATATCATCTTCATTTTTATTGCCAATCAAAAATATTTTGGCTTCATGAAGCACTTTATCTAAAGTACTTCATATACTCAACCCGCACATACTGATAGTTTTATATCAGACTTGTCCGAACACAATGTTTTTTTAATGAACAAATTTCCCACAAACACTTCAAGTCTTCTAACCTGACAGAAACACAGACATTTGCACACTTGGGTACCCTTCAGCTGGTTCATTTAAATAGAAAAAGGACAAGTTTCCTTTTCCTTTCAACTATCCATCCTCGAGTTCATTAATCTTGATATCAGCTTCATGTAGCGCAGTAAAAGATATTGCTTCATTTCGTTGTAAGTAGTTGCTCTATCCAAACTTTCAGCAATAGCCGAGGCAATAGCCCCTTTCCATTTCTCAACATGGATAGCTTACATGGAATCTCCCACAAGAAACCGTTTCGAAATATAATTATAATATTTACACGTTATAAAATAATTGAAAAAACTGACTGAAAAATATTAATGTAAACAAATAAATCGACCATCAATTTGGTTGTCGTATAGGTGGCCGTGCCCCGACCCGTGTTCCGTTTATCGATCCATCTGTGTTTTATTGTGTCGTGTGATTCGTATCGTATCTTGTGCACATTAAATTGTAATTTCAATTTAAACCTGTTTTTAAACATTTTTAGAGTGTTTGTGCTTTGAAAATAAACAGCAAATAAGCATATCCGCTTTAAAAAATAACCTCTGCAAGCGGCAATAATTTAAATCCATTAAACTACCGCCAATCAGGGGGATAACTTTATTGGCTGTTACATATATTTTCAACTAATCACAGAGCGTTTCTAACGATTGCGCAGTATGAACTTACTGAATGACAAAGACCGACTTATGCGAGTTTTAAATAGCTCCGTCTTTTAGTTGTGGCTTCAATTTTTGGTTTGGATTAGCGATATATTAGTTTATATATATATATATGATATCTTTAAAAACAAAAAACTTAGAGCGAATCAAAATGTTATCAAGATAAATTGAACGCACGGTACAGCAAACTCCTTCCTAATAGTTCGATGGTACCTGCTAAGATGCGCCGACATTTAGAAACTGTGCATACCGACTTCAAAGACAAGAGTAAAGAATTTTTTGTACGTAAAAAAGAACAATTATTAAGAAACCAAAAAACTATGACGTATGCCACTCAGACTGTGAATGAAAAGGCCACGGAGGCGTCGTATTTGGTTAGTTACCGCATTGCCCAAGCAGGATAAGCGCACACCATCGCTGAAAAGTTAATACAACCATGTGTGGTAGACGTAACACAATGTATGCTCGACGAAAAATCTGCAAAGCATCTTTCTACAGTGCCGCTTTTGAAAGATACAGTTTCGTCCCGGATTGGGTATCTCGCAGAATACATAAACCAAGAACTGGTTGCACGGCTTCAAAATAACAAATTCATCTTGCAAATGGATGAGTCGACTGATGTGGCTGGGCTGGCCATCTTGCTACTAATTGTGCGATATTCCTATAAACATTCACTCGAAGAAGACTTGCTTATGTGCTTATAGCTGCCTACTAACACAACCTGAGAAGAATTTTTTAACACGATTAACATATTTTTCGAAGAAAACCAACTCGATTGGAATGATTGCATCCATATTTGTACCGATGAAACCAAAGCAATGACAGGTAGAACAGCAGGAGCAGTATCACGAATAAAAATGAAAGCGCCAAATTGTAGTTCCAGCTATTGCATTCGCGGTTAAGAAAATGCCGCCAAATCTAAAATTGGTTCTTGATGAGGCGGTAAGAAAATTAATTTTGACACGTCCACTGCAATCCCGATTGTTCTCAATATTATGTGAAGATTATGGCAGCAATCATAAACACTACTGTTCCATACTGTAGTGAGATGGTGTTCTCGAGGTAAAACTTTGACAAGGCTTTTTGAACTAAGAATAGAATTAAATGAACTTAGTTTTATCACTTGCTTTCAAATTTACTACTTACTGTATCTACCTTTTTTTGTATGATTATTAATAAACAATACACATATAACTGGTTTTGCTTTTAGTTTAGGGCTTAGGGTTCCGTTAAAAATTTAGTTTTTTAAAAGGGTCCGTCAGCAAAAAAGTTTGAGAACCGATGATCTACGCCATACGTTTTTTCTCACCTGAATAGCGTAACTACAAATGGGTATAATTCAGACTTTAGTACCGTTGAATAGTAAATATGAAAAACGATTATGTTCTCTTTGCAGTGGGTTCTTTTAGAGTTATGCACAAAAATTTAAAACTGGTAGTGGAATAACCTTGTGATATTTGAATTCTCATTATTTATAATTTTATTTTGGTATTTAACTTACCTTATCTGAACATTCCTTTTCAATTTACTAACCAGACTCGTATTAATATTTTACCCTTATTTTATAGTTAACTACGAAATTTTCTCAGAAGGAATTAGATGCTTATGGTGATGCTGCTTCAATTGCTGAAGAAGTTTTTACATCTATAAGGACCGTAATTGCCTTCGGAGGAGAGAAACTTGAAAAAGAAAGGTATAGTTTCATGGGGAATATTTTAGAAGATTACTTGAAATGAAAAAATTACCATCAATTTTAATTATATTAATTTAAATGTTCGTGGTAATATACAGAATTTTTTTTTAAATATACGAAACTTTCATCAAGATATGTCAATGAACAGGTGCAATGTGAAATTTGTTTATATATTTATCTTAAATGCATTAGATTTCGATAAATAATTTTTTTTAATCAACTAAATCATTTAATAGGAACGAATAACGCGATTCTGTATTACACCGCACCGTTTTGTTTGATTAAGTTTAAATTCTTTGAAAAATCGATAACGCTTAGATGGAAAGATGCTAATCGAAACATTCTGACTCAATAAAAATAAATACAGTGGAAGACATACATCATATTTCATGTTCAGGGAAATATTAGGAATTTAATTTTTTCAAGAGTATGAGAAAATACTTGACGCCATGTAATAACCACATCCGTGTATCCGTTATCATTCACTTATTAAATTTTGATAATCCATTGCCACCATAAATCGTTTATTTTGATATCGAATTTCATTTAAACCACTGACAATATTTTTATACGTAAAAAGGAGATAAATTAATTATAAAATTATAGATATTATATTTACAATAGTTTAACTACACGTTCTTATTTAGCACCGAACGAAATATCGTAATATACAATTTCATGAAATAGTTAATTAAGAAACCATGTTATTTAGATCGCACTAATTGTGAAAATTCTGAAAATTAATAAATTTGCAAGTGTCACGAGGGAACAAATATTGATTTAAAATTTTGAATTTTGCAAATGCGCGAGTAGTACTTTCCTTTTTTTTGTCATAAAAACGTGTGTTAGTTATTTGCAAATCCTCACCCAAAATAAAATAAGATAGTTAAATTTAAGTTTCAATTGTATAGATATTCTCTAGTAGAAATAGGACGCTTCAGATAAAAATGCCTTTAGCGCGATATTGCAAGGTTATGAAGTACAGAATATTTATCATCATTTGAATTTCGCCATAATTTAAATCCCTTGTGCAGGATGCTCATATATAACTTTTATCAATCTATAGAGCTTGTTACAAGTGACTTTTTTTTACCTCCCTACATGTTTTCAACCGCTTGATTGTTTATTTTTCAAATTCTTAAATCGCATAGCTTTAACTCTTAATCTAATCAGTGGCGGATTTGCAGTTTCGGCCGCCCTAGACCCCAAGCTATCAGCCCATATACCTTTTTTTTATGGCAGTGGCACACACATTAAAGGGAGATCCTATGGCGCGACGAGCGGTGTGTGTGCGAAGATGTTGATTAACACGGTTCTTGAATAGTTGTAGGTTGTAATTAGTGGGAAACAGATGTCCTGGGAGTGAGTTCCACAGTGATGCAGTGCGCCACACAAAGGAGTTCTTGTAAAGCGGTATTCTAGGTGTCTCTAGTTGTACGACGAACCGGTGCGCTCTTGCCGTCTGTCGTGACTGTCTGACAGGAGTTGCCAGGGGCGGGATGAGGCGGGCCAAATCCTGGGAACATCTGCCGTGAAAGTATCTGTAAAACAGAGACATCTTAGCAACATGTGTGCGGTGTTCCAGACTATCCAGATTCCGGGTCAACTCCGGGTCGCCAACGAGACGCACAGCTCTCTTCTGAATGGAATCCAGCAGCTTTAGGGTGTGCTTTGGTGCGGCACCCCAGATATGTGAGCAATATTCTAGGCACGGTCTTATTTGCGCTTTGTACAGCAAGAGCAACTGCTGCGGTGTATAGAGTTTTTTGTTGCGAAATAGCGCATCAAGCTTCTGGAAGGCTGATTTTGCGATGTTAGCAACGTGGTAATGCCAGGACATATTGCTGTTGACCGAGACACCCAGCAGTCCGATTGACGAGGATGAAGGAATGGTCGATCCTGACATAACAATGTCAGGGCCCGCTGTATTGGCCCTCTTGGTAAACGTTGCTGCTTGGGTCTTTGCTGCATTGAACTGGACCAAATTTCGGTCGCCCCAAGTTTGAACTTTCTCCAGGTCTTGATTTATTGCCGTTATCTGCTCCTGTCTGCGGTGATGAGTCTCAGTCGCTGGTAAGGGTTTTTCTGATCTAAAGTGGGAGACAAGGGTACTGTCATCAGCAAAACTGTAAACAGGATTATTCGTTTCGATCAGCAGGTCATTAATATAGATGAGGAACAGAGTTGGTGAAAGTATTGCGCCCTGAGGCACGCCCGCGTTGATGGTGAATGGGTCTGAGGTGTGTCCATCAACTGCAACGTGCAGAGATCGGTTCTTAAGGAAACTGGCAAGCTAGCTGCAGAGAGAGACTGGCAGTCCAAAGGACGGCAGTTTGTTGAGCAGTATGTCATACCAAACCCTGTCGAATGCCTTTGAAATATCCAACGCAATCGCTCGAGACTCTCCGTAGTTCTCAATTGCCCTACTCCATATATGAGTGACATAGGCCAATATATCTCCTGTCGATCTCTCTTTGCGAAAGCCGTATTGATTATCGCTGATTATTCTGTTGTTCTCGAGGTACTTGAGTAGTTGCTGATTGACACGTTCCATGACTTTGGAGATTATTGGAAGCAAGGCAATTGGGCGATAGTTTGAGGGCGTGGTTTTCGTGCCTTTTTGGAACAGGTTGCACTCGAGCGACTTTCCAAGAGGATGGATAAATCCCTTTTCCGTAAGACAGAGAAAAAAGCCTGGAAAAACGGGTGTTAGTTCATTGGCGCAGTTCTTTAGCACGATGGCAGGTATTCCGTCCGGTTCTGATGCCTTTTGCGTATTTAGTTCTTTAAGGAATTTGCGAATATCACGGTGATGAAACTTGACTTCTGCCATGGTAGTGTTGATGTTCGATACGGTGGGGAGAGTTTTGCCTTGGGGAACGTCCAAGGTAGAGTGCGATGAAAACATTTTAGCGAGCAGGTTTGCTTTTTCCTTGGCTGTAGTCGCCGTGATGCCACGTGCGTCTGTCAAACTGTCAAAGGTGGGAGAGACGTTTCTGTAAAGGTGTTACTTACTGCCTTTGCTACCGACCAGAAATTCCTGGAGCCACTGGGGCATTGCAAAAGTTTATTACTGATCTTTTGATTGTGTGTGTCCTTAGTTTCGTCGATCACACGTTTGCATTCGTTTCTCGCTTCGACAAAATTATTGCGATTACATAATGAAATTACTTTATTGCCAACTTTTATATAGTATACACACCTTGGCCAGTAAATAAAAGAAGGCCTCAGATCACATGCTTGTTGACCTCAGCTTTGCTTCGGCCAACAATTACATGTGATCTGAGAAATGTTTTACTTTACTGGCCTAGGTACGTAATATACTATTTTTGACACGATTGGGGCCGCCCCTAAATCTGGCTGCCCTAGGCCCGGGCCTACCGGGCCTTAGGGTAAATCCGCCACTGAATCTAATGTATTTGTAAGAAAGAAATCCAGAAAAAATTAGTGCGCTAGCAATTGAATGATTTATTGCAAGAAATCCCTAAGTGACAAAAATTGTAAAATCATGCTGCTCAGTGCCATCTACTGTTCTAAGCACGGACTTTAAACTACACGTGTCGGATTTGCTGTTTAAAGCCCCTAAGTAGAAAAATTTTAATAGGGGCCTGCAATAACTAGTTTATGATTTTATGCAAAAAGACCCTATGTTGGGGAAAAAGTGCCTTTGTTTTAAAGAAGTACCCATATGCATACTACTAGAAGAAAAGAAGCTGCCTCAATTTCTCTTGAAAATGCTAGTACAAGTCAAGTAACTGCCTGCTGCCTGCGAAACCAATGAAGTTAACTTAAATTAATCAAATATAGTGTTACAGCTTTAAAAAATTGTTTAAATTTCAGAACGAAATCGTCCTGAAAATGCTAGCGTCAGCCAAAAAAGTTCAGAAGAGAGCGAATTGTTGTTCTACCAAACTTAGTTTCTTAGAAGTAATGTTTCTTGTTTGTAAAATGTTTTAAATAAACCATTAAGAATCACAATCAAAATTGTTGTGTCTAATTAAGTATTCTCTGGTGCCAAAATATTGTAAACAACCATCACAAAGATGCTTTTTGCCATTGTGATTAGATACTTGTTTTGAAATTATTTTATTTAAATCAGAAATGTAACAATAATGAGAACATTTCTATTATTATCAATAGTTAATAGCAAATTGGCATGAATTATTTTTTTATTTTTTGTATAGTGAAGGGGACCAATTGTTTGATATTCTAGTTTAAAATCTTTTTCAATTCCATACACGTTAATTGAAATCTCGTTTTGTGATTCAAATTTTGGAATGTCTTTTAAAGTAATTGGAAAGTCTATACCTGTTACATTCAACAGTGTTGTGAAATGTGGGTAAGATGTAACTTCACAGGCCAGTCCAGTAGGGGGATGAATTGCTGCAGTAACAGCCCATGCGAAGCAGTAGTCATCATTGTTCCTGGGGTTGACTACAGCATATCTACTTACAATTTCTGTAGGTAATAAATGGAATGTGTGCTGAGGCTGTCAGGGCGTTAAAACTTGTTCAGATTGAGTTTCAAAATGCAAAATTTTCACTAGGATCCATCCTGAAAAAAATAAAAATAAAAATAAGTACAATTAGTTAAGAATATTTTCAGTTCCAAAAACATAATTTTCACTAGAATTAATCCTGAACAATATTTTAAAAATTAAAATTTTAAAATTGGTCAAATTAATTTAGAATTATCGATAAAAGAAAACATTTTACCTGAATTACGTTCTGCTAGTTCATCAGATTTTCTGTCTATTGTTTGCAACATTTTTTCTAAGATATCTAATAAATTTGAACTGCTACAGATAATAAGGAAAGATGTGTTAAAGGACTGTAGATCATACTCATCATTAGTCGGATTAAAATATAATCCAAATAATTCCATGTTTAATTTCAGTGTTGTTAGTCTTTTAAGTTCGGCTTCTATTACAGACACAATTTTATTCAAAATTGTATTAAAAAACGTTTTAATATCTATTGCAAATTCACTTGCTAAAATTCTGTACGATACTATGCGTTTTTGAAATGCAGATTTAATAATTCCGATTCCATCTTTACTGATGATAATCACATTATCTTTATGATTGTTTGATTGCAAATGACTTGCCACATATTTCCTCTCACCGATTTTTTACAATCCGTACAATATTTCATATGGTCTGAAAGGAGAAAACGAAATAGATGTTAGTTTAAACATAAAGCAATAAAAATTATAACGAAGTAGTAAATTACATTTTATACATTAAAACCACAAGAAATAAAAATTAAATAGTACATATCAGTAAATCTTACCATTGATAGGAATGGATGTTATTTCTGACGTCTTGCCAAAAAATTTGTCTAATGTATCTCATTAGATTATCTTTTCTATTAAAGTTGTGTTTGCAAGTCATACATTGCAAAGTCATTTTAAATTCTTAAAATAAAAGTGTCTCTTCTTGTGAAGCTGCTTTTACATTCGGCAGAGAAATGATGAAATTTATTAAAATTCATTGTTTTAAATTAAAGAGATCTGTAAAAAGGGATGGGTTGTTAATAGATAAAATTTACCAATTAATCAAAAAATATCGTAATTCAACGCTGCTTTTACATTCGAGAGGTAAATGATGAAAATTAATAAAATTCATTGCTTCAAATTAAAGGAATTTAGGGAATGGATGGATGGTTAAGGGATGGTATTTACCAACTCATCAAAAATGTTTTTAATGCGATTCCACTTTTCCTCATCTTCTTTATTAATATATGGAATAGATCTAAAGAATAGCCTAAAGTTTTATTTATTGAAATGACTTTTTGTTTTGTGATGTAAATTTCTTTTTAACAATAAACGACTTATTTTTCACTTTATAAAATGGTTTGTCTGTTTGTTAAATAGGGTGGTAGGAGTTTTATTCATAGGGTGTGAATTGAAAGATGTATTTTAGGTATTACGTACTTTAATAATGCAAGAATCAAATTGCCTCAAATATGCTAAATATATAAAATGATTTCTAACTACTTTCAAGCATTCATTCTTTCACACATAAAACTAAATAGGTATTGTACATACGGTTAACTATTATTAAATATCTAACTAAAAAGTACCTAAAAGGCTACTGAGATTATTGGGAAATTTAAAAATTGAATCATAAAACTTCATTAACTGACAGACCTCCTTATTCGATAGTACCTTATTATTAAGTTTAGTGTACAATTCTGACTCAAATCAATAGCACCATTTGCTCCCTTCTAATAAATGACGATTTTTTTTACATTTTAGATATGATAAGAGCCTTGTTTTTGCCAAGAACAACAACATTAAAAGGTCGTTTTTTGAAGGTTGTGGATATGGAGTCCTCTGGTTTTGTATATATTCCAGTTACGGTCTAGCGTTTTGGTATGGTATAAAACTGATGTTGGATGGAAATCCTACATATACAGCTGGTAACATGATTACAGTAAGTTAAATTAAAAAATATTATTGAAAGTAATAATGTATACTTAAAATCGCCGTAAGCAATATCTACAAAATATCATTTTTAAGAGCAGGTAAAACTAGATGGGAAATATGAATATAATAATTGTTGACATAGTCTTACTCTTCTAAGCACACTAAGAAGCAAAATGAAATTAGAAATCTTAATTAAAAAGCCGAACAACAATATATCGGTCCTAAAATCATAGTTCAAACTCACGGATTACTTGGCCCTTCATATGTATATCAAAATAGCAAAAATCTATTTGACTTTGAGTGATGGCCACGATAATAAAGCAATGGGAGAGTAGTGATAGCAAAAGTCAAGGGAACCATGGCTTGGGAAAAACTGCTCAAGAGCAGTCAAAGCTAAAAATGCCGCCTACCGCAAATGGCGCCGAGATCCGAGAGCCGAAAAGCGAAATATATTCATCACGACTAGAAACCAGTGTAAGCGGACCATTGTCGAAAACAAGGAGGGATATAACGAGCATACCAAGAACAAGCTTCTCAACTGTCCTAATGGATCAAGATCCTTTTGGTCAGCTGTCAATCAAGGATTCTCAAAGACGTCAATCCCACCACTGACCAAAGATGATGGCTCAATAGTGGAAACGGCCAAAGAAAAAGCGAACATTCTTGCCGAAATAGTTGCATCAAATTCTACGTTAGATCATTAAGGAAAGGCTCCAACTGTCCCGAAAGTGAATTCCTCAATGCCAGGTCTAGTATTTTGCCTCCGCAAAGTGAATCGAATATACAAAAGCCTATACATTAACAAGGCCATAGGACCGGATTGCGTTCCAGCAATGGTGCTTAAGAAATGTGCTGCTGAACTAACAGCTCCACTATGCAGGCTTTTGTCCCTATCACACAGAACTGCATGTTTTCCTCTAACTGGAAATGCGCTCAAGTGCAACCAATCCCCAAGAAAGGTAAAAGAAACGATTCCAAATAACTACCGTCCAATTGCCTTAGTTCCAATCATATCCAAAGTCATGGAAAAACTGATCAACCAACAGCTCTATCTCGAATCTGCAGGCATCATAAGCACAGATCAACGGGAGATCTCCTGACTTACGTAACCTACCTGTGAATCAAAGCCATCGAGACCTACGGCGAATCTCGTGCAGTGGCTCCCGACATATCCCATGTATGTGATAGGGTGTGTCATGACGGATTGTTAAGCAAACTGACAGCATACGGACTACCACCAGCACTGCTTCTATGGCTTTCCAATTTCTTAAGGGATCGAATCATCCGAGTTGGTATTGATGGACATCTCTCGGAGCAATTTAAAGGCAATGCCGGAGTTCCTCAAGGGTGTATATTATCTCCCACATTGTTCCTGCTCTATATTAACGATCTCTTAGACAGGACAAGCAGTTATATTTACAGCTTTGCGTACGCCAGCACTCTTATATCCTTATTCATGTCGCGGGCTCCAATGACCGCTGCTCGTTCCCAACGCGAACGAGAAAATCAGATTGCTGCCATCAGTGAGGATATGAACGTAATTGTGGAATAGGGTGAGGAAAATAATATCCAGTTTAACGCAGGAAAGACTCAAGCAGCTATCTTCTCAAAAAAGCGAACACCGCAGGACCTGACTTAACAATGACAGGACAAACACTGACTCTGGCTTCCTCCATAAGTTTTCTGGACATCAGCGTAGAAAACAACATGTCTTGGCGTAATCACGTCACATAAATCGCCAAGGCAGCAGCACAAAAGCTAGGAGTACTCTACAGAGCAAAAAATACACCTCATCAGATCTTACTGCTCTATAAAGCCCAGATCTCTGGAATACTGTTCTCATGTATGGAGCTCGGCACCCAAAGACGTTCTCAAGATACTGGACTCAATACAAAGGAGAGCAGCCCATCTTGTGGATGACCCAGAGTTGACTTAATACCTTGATAGCCTTGAATATCGAAGAAAAGAGGTGGACCTATCTCTTTACTATCGATGCTATTACGGAAGATATTCGAACGAGCTGGCACTTATTATTCCACCCAGAGTTGTGCCAAACAGAAATACCCGTCAGACACGAGCTAATCATAAACATCCGATTCAGTTGCGAACACCTAGGACGTCCCTGTTGCGGGACTTCTTTGTCTGGAGGACTGCCTCGCTCTGGAATGGACTTCCGAGTAACGTCTTTCCCGAAAACTACAACCTACAGCGCTTCAAGTCCAGCGTTTATCATCTCCGCCACGCATCGCTCGTTGAGTGGCATAGGATTTTCCTGTTGTGTGTGTGTCGAACATAAAAAAAAATATCCTAAATTTTCAAAAATAAAATCCTATTACTTTTCAAGGGAATCTAAGGGATCATCACCTCACGGTATGGTTTTAATGTTCCTAGTTCATACATATTTTTGTATAGTGTCATCTTGGTAAAGTTATTATTCGATTATAAGTAAAAATAATATTATATATGCTCGTTAGATCACAAATTTTTGTTATGACAGCTTTACAAATGAAACAAACGCATATATGAAATCCGTCATAGCATCCATAGCCACCTTCGCGTAATAATTATTAAAATTCGTCTTTTTGGCCGAAATAATGAAAATAAATGTAGCAAACCCTATATATTTGGAATCAGAAAAGTGAGCTCTGCCGATTTAGCCTATAATATATAGGGTGTTCCATTTAAAAATATATAACGTTGTTTAATCCCGCATTTGTGGAACACCTTGTATACAACAGAACTGTGCTATGCCACAAAAAACTTCACATCATACCCTTTTTTTTGTATCTGACGTTTTTTCTAAAACGTCAATTGAGAAAGTTTAAGGGGGATCCATTTATAGTGAAACACCCGGTACATTTTTTTTTTCCCAAAAAATACCCTATTTTCAAAATATTTCGGTACAGCAAAGTCGTGCGACTTTTTAGACCAAAAATTCGAACTCCGCGCCCCCAAATACCCCCACTAAAGTACCCACTTCAAAATTAATTTATTTAAAAAAATATTTTTCAAAATTTTTTCCCTGTTATTATTACCGAAACGATTAGAAGGGTCCACTTACATATCACCAACGTATAAATAAAATTTCCAAAATCATATACAGGGTGGTAAAACAATACATTTAAAAAAAAATCAACTCTTCGAAATATTTCGGTACAGAAAACTCATACGACCTTTTCGATACGAAAATCGAACTCAACGCACCCAAAAACTCCCCCATAATATTCCAAATAAAAAGATAATCCCCCTACGAAATTCCCTATTTCGTGCCGAAATCTAAAGAAAACTGCTAGATTTTGAGACAAAAATTACATTTTACGAATATCTACCTTATTTGAACTCCTATCGAAAAACTTTTTAGAAGCTTTTCGATCGACCTTAAGATGGCGCAAACACCGGCGCAAACCGATTTATGATATCTCTTTCCGTTACAACACAAATGAAAAAAATCACGGTTGGTCGATTTGGAAAAAAACGAAACGTCGTACAATCAAACTGAGTACGGCACATTACAGTACCCAACGAGACCCATCTTTTTCCCATTTAAAGTTTACCTCTAACTCTTACCGTTTTCGAATTATAGCCGATTAAATGAAAATCTCGATTTTTTAAGGCATCCGTGATTTTCCGAAAACATTTTTGAACAAAAGATATCTGTTTTTATTAGGGAAACAATTAAAGGGGTCCATTTACATGTTATTAAATTGGTAAAAAATATAATTTTTGAAACAAATCCCCTTTTTTCGAAAAAACGGCAATATATATATTTTTTAAGTTCGACGACTCACATACGGGCTAAAGGCCGTCGAAATACACATTTTTGGTAGTATGTATTTTGTTCGTATCACTCGTAGTTTTGGAACTACGACCGTTCTCGAATTTAAACCTTTAACCTTTCTCGAAAACTTAGAACATTGTTTTTTTTGTCGTAAAGAACGTTTTTGTCGGCCGTGAGGTCCTCTACCTACATGCCGAATTTCAAATCGATCGGGAAAAAAAAGCCGATAGGTTCCAGGTAGGTTCCGGTTCCTATGGGACAAAATGAAGGTTGGGTCGATATAAGAATAAGGTTTTTTCCGTTTGCCGAAATTCTTCTTTTTTCTACCAAAACCTACCCATTAAAAAACGTGTTTCGCGATTTCCCTAATTTCTCGATAACAATTCGGGAAACGGGGGGCGTGGGGGATGGGGGGTACCCACTAACCGGCCAACCCCGACTCCGCTACGGAGTTTGGTCACGCTCCCGCTTAGCCAGCTCCGAGCTCCCGTTTAGCCAGAAATCGCGAAAAACCACGCGATTTCCATATAGTCCCCCAAAACGCCCCTTAAAATCGAGCTCCGGCATCCCCGATTTAATTCCAGGTAGCCCCCACGTGGTAAATCTACCATGAAAATATAGACCCTGCAGGTCATGTCCTTATACCGGAACCTGCCGGTTAAAAAACCGCGTGAGCGCCTATTCGCCGGATAGGTTATTATTGACTCCTTAATTGGTCTGTTGTAAGAGGCGGCCAACTCCTGCTCGCCTCGGGCGGCCTAAAGCCTGGAGACGGAGCTGCAGGCATAATGTACATATGTTACAGTTTTTCCGAAAGGGATCGAAAATGGTCATATATGATGAACCACTGTAGTATAACCTTAATAACCTACCCGGGTCAGTTCAACATAGTTGACTGAGATAAGTAAAGTTGTGCTTTGTCTTTATTTTGCCAATAACCGTCAAAATAGATTAAAAAGCTAACCAATCCCTACGTGCGTTGTGTTATTATAATATCTTGCACAATTTTACTTACTCGAAATGCGTCCAACGGTAACAAAATTAGGGAAATTTGAGGGAAAGTTGTGTCATGTAAATTAAAACACAGATTCCTAATGCACCTAACTTATTAGAGAAAACGTGCCAAATTATTAGAGAAAAACGTGCCGAACTCAGCCTGGAATTCACGGGGAGAAAGAGTACGGCAGAGAAACCCTCGTTCTAAATTCCTAAACCGAATTATGCTGTATAACCTTTATTAGTATAATAATTAATTAAATTACTGTCTCCCGCGCGACAATTAGCAATTCCACACTCATAATAGCACATTTAAAACTGCCCGGGAATCGAACCCGAGTCTCCCGCGTGTCAGGCGGATGTGATAACCACTACACTACTGAAGACGGGTGTTAGTTAGCCAGACGCCGCTGGCAGGTACTAAGGTCCTAGTTACGGAGGCTCTCAGCTAAAGTTGAAATTAGGGCCAATATCTCTAGAATGATCATTTCATTTATAACTAGGATATTCACTCGTCAGGGTAGGAAAATGTTAGTAATTTCACAAAAGCTCTAACTTGCAATCACAGTCATACTAAAACTAAAAATTTCAGCACGAAAAGACAGCAAACCCTATTTTTTTCATTTAAAGCAGTGTTATTCACAGCATAAAACGATTTCATTAAATATGTACACATGTTATGCCATCAAATATGAACTATCCATGAGAATAAAAGAAATACTTGCACAAATTATGTTAATAACAATATTATAAATTTCATTTTACTGACCTACAAAGACATGTTAAAACACAGAAGCAAAACAATTCACAAAAATAAACCGTACACTGCGCCGGCTTTTGACTATCTCTCCCCGTTCTCGAGCGATACTATTTCGGATCTCCTCAAAAAAACTCGCAATACCCGACTTCAATTTATGACTTGTTTTTCTATTTTTCTTTCTTTACATATATGTGGTGTCCCAAAACCGAATGTATAAGGTCTAATGAAATAATATTTTAAATAGGGGGGTTACCCGACCACTTTATATGTAACGAACACCATTGTAATTAATATTCAAGTATATGGAAAAGAGAACAGCGTCTAAATTTGCCATCATATTTGCATGAAATGCCACTAAAAGTTCAGTTTTGTATAAGAATATGTTCTTCTACCTTAGTTAAATAACATAGTATTTTCATCAATAGTACCTGCGTAGCATCATAAAAAAACAGTAAGATATGCTTCCGCTTTTAAAATTATTCTAAATATATCTTAACATAAGTTACAATTATTCACGTTCTAATGCATACTTTAGAATTTTATTTTTTATTTATAATAGTTAAATGTTAAATCTATTTCTTGTTCTTCTAATAAAGTCATAATAATCTGCAACGTACGGGTACGGTGCACCTATGACATTTATGGATTGATCAACTAAACTAAAGCTTTCTTTAGTATGATTATGCTGACCAAGTTGTGATGGGCCCGAAGTAAAACAAAGTAATTTTAACTTTTAAAGTTATTATAATATAACAATATAAGTAAATAAAAGATATTTTAGGTATTCTTCAGTGTTATGTCTGGAAGTATGAGCTTTGGTGTAGCTTCCCCTTTTATTGAAGCTTTCGCTACAGCTAAAGCAGCTGGGGGCAAAGTATTTCATATAATTGATACCCTACCCAAAATTAACAAGTCCAAAAATAATGGTGAAAAGTTGAAAGAATTAAAAGGAAATATTGAACTCCGAGATGTGAGTTTCTCTTACCCATCTAGAACAGAGGTGCCAGTAAGTATTTAATACCGACAATTTAATTGTTATACAAATCATATTAGAAATGTTTTCGAATAAGTAACTTATAATATAATAGTATCGAACGAAGTCAAGTTTGATCTAATTGTTTCGAAATATTTACTTAATTTCTGAAGATTTCTCTAGTAATAATATCACGTAGCACGTAAATTAAAATGTAAAAAGTTTTTAAGAACAAATTTATGAATATAGTGAGATTAACATATTATTTTACGCAAACAATCTAGATTCTACAAGATTTAAATTTGGAAATTAAAGCCGGACATACCGTCGCTTTGGTAGGAAGCTCCGGTTGTGGTAAATCTACTATTCTACAACTAGTACAAAGGTTTTATGATCCTCTTAAAGGAAAGGTGAGTAATTTTTTGCTACTATGTTTAAATATTTAATTCGATTTAGTTTCACATGCATTATATACTATAAATTAAGCGAATATTTGTATTTATTTGAGACTATATTATCAAAGAGGCTACTAGTTGTGAGAATATTTTTTATGTACCAAATAATTATCATTTACGCCACTGTAATCTTAAATGGGTAGGACTGCTTCGGTCCAGATCTCAAGGTGCAAATTAACACACAGTCCAATTTAGTAAACTTTAAGAAATTAAAGCCTAAGTAACAGTTAAAATTTCGAGGGTAACTATGCCCCACTTTTCAAACGGAATAATAAATCTTCTTCTTATTATTCTTCCAGAAGACCTTAAGGTCTGTTAACTACGAAGGCTGCCTTAGTTGGGTCGATTATCCTGTGAGACAGAGTTCCAGCTGTCTTTCCATCTTTTAGGTGGTCTTCCCAATGGTCGTCGGCCCGCTGGTTTTCCGTTCTTAGCGATGCGTGCCAGTCTGTTTTATTCCATTCTATCTACATGGTCTCGCCAATATCTCCTTCTTTTCCTTCCCCATCTGACTATGTCCTCCACCTTGCATGCTGTCCTTATATCGCTGCTGCTTCGGACTCTATCCATAAGTGTCTTTCCCACGATGGACCTTAATGTTTGAATTTCTGGTGTTTTTAGTATGTTCTTTGTCTTATTTATGTCAGCTCGAGTCTCGATGCCATATGTCAGCACTGGTCTTACGCAGGATTTATAAATCCGCACCTTGCTGTCAGTGCGCATCTGATTCTTCTTCCAGATGAACAACCCGATATTATTGAGGCTTTGTTGACTTGTGATTTGATATCGTTTATTGGGTTGTTGCTACTTGATGTGTCCGCTCCCAAGTAACGGAAACTCATTACCTGTTCAATAGACTTATTACCTGCATTACAATTTGGCATCACCGGTTCCTTGGAGAAGGTCATGCATTTTGTTTTATCAATGGAGATTGACATGTTATATTTTCCACTTATCTGATAGAACTTATGTGTTTGCCTCTGTTAAAAAGTAATGGGCTGAGACTATCCCCTTGTTTTATTCCTGTTAGTTTGGGTTAGTTTTGTTGTTTGGTGTTCCACTTGTTATTCTGTGTTGTGTTACCTGTGTTTAAATGTAAAAAAATAAATAAAATAAAAAGGGTATTTCCCCTTTTTATTTTATATCTAATTTCAAAAATGAACCGAAATTTGGAAAAAAAACAAAGAATAAATGAGAAAAGAGCAATACCGTAACAATATATTAGAGCAATCGAAATATTACAACTATAACTTAATATTAGTTATGCAACAAAACTAAAAAAGGTCAGTTCGCCCAAGGGAAGCCGACATCATCAGTTAAAAATAATAGAGAGGAAATAAGCAGTCCAAGAATTTGGACCGAGTTTGGCACAGCAAAATAAACTTACATAATCGTTGAATACAATAAATGACAGAGTGCAAAAATTAAATGAATATAATTAAATAGATTGTTACTAAGTAGTCTGGTACAAATACAATTCTTACCATATTGATAAAAAAATCCAAGTATGATCTAAATAATGAACAAAAAGCACTAAAATAAACTTTAATGAAAAATCATACTAAACAAATTTGACAAATAAATGGTCTGAGTGATCCTCCAATATTATTATCAAATAAAAAGCACAGCCCTTCCTGAATTTTAATAATGTAAGAGAAAAGTTCAAGTACGGTCCACATAACCAAACAAAAGCACTACAATATACTTAAATAAAACCATCGTACTAGACGAATTTGGCCAATAAATTGACCGAACGACTTTCCAACATTAATATCAAAAGGATAGCGTGCCTCTACTTTTATTTTAATAAAACGAGCACAAAGTTCAATACGGTAAAAAACAATGAACGAAAATAAGCGAAAATATGTAAACTGCATTAAATAACGCGATAGGATGGTTGCTTCCCTTCGCAACGGAAACTAATAATTAACAAAACTGCATAACCTAACCATTAACAACCGAATTTTCCGGTTTAGTGTCTAATTAATAGTAGCAATCAACTACCCACATGAATCACTAGAATTTAATTGCAAGATTATTAGTTAAAATTAAAGATAAAAACAATAATTCCCCATTGCATCAATCCTAACTTCGGTAATAGAATAACTTCATGAAATTAGCAGTTTTAGTATTAATTATCACATATTGCTGTAGACCATAGATGCCTCAGATAAAGCAGCATAATAACCCACAGTTAAATTTTACTCTCGCGGCTAGACCGCTACGGAAAGGTCAGTAAAATTTAACTACTAAATTATCGAAAATCCACATTACATTTCGTCGGAAATAAAATAAAATGATTAATTTGGCTAATCGCAAAACCCCATGAATAAATAACAACGACTATTTTATTAAAATACAATAGCTTCAATTAACCTAACTAACTTGACATCATGCCGATCAATAAAACCAATAAACCGAGACCGAAATGAAAGATAACGATTAACTAAATCAAGCGCGAAGCTCCGCGAGTAATTAAACCATCCGACTACAAAACCTATAAGCCTTAATTGCTCTCTAATTAAATTGACGTCACGCCGATCAATCGAGCTACTGAATCAAAGTCAAAGTCAAAAGCCAAAATGTGCTTTATTGTAAGAAGAACAAATCTCTTGTTTACAAAGCAGTCCCTTATGCATATAAAATAAGATCAAGTAATATAATACAATACAGAGTAAAAATAAATTTTAAAATTAGAGTGAGAATAAATATAGAAAGAAAGATACAAATGCAAATAAAAATACAATAAAAATACAAATAAAAATACAAATGAAAATAAAAATACCTGACAAAACTACCAACTATCATTATAATACTCCTCCAGGCTGTAATAAGACTTTGCAGCCAAAACACTCTTGATCTTCCTCCGAAACCGCGAGTATGGCAACCGTCTGTACTCAGTGCCCAAACGGTTATAGATCTTGAGGCCCTCGTACATAATTGATTTTTTTGTAACTGTTAGTCTGGGAATAGGAAGGCGCACATTTTGGTTTAAGGCCAATCTTGTATTATGTGATCGATCAGGGATCTCAGCACAAGATTTTTTGTGAATCAGACAGACTGTTTCAAGGATAAATAAAGATACTAATGATAATATTCCATGCTTAACAAACAGTGGTCTACAATGTTCCCTAATTCCTACCTGACACATAAATTGTATGGCTTTCTTCTGCAAAACAAAAATCGAATTGAACGACTGTTGGCTGCAAAAGCCCCAGAATGCTATACCATATCGAAGGTGCGACTCAAATAGTGAAAAATACACCATCCTAGCCGTCGCGGTCCCCAATTCGCCCGAAACCACTCTAACGGCAAAGCAAGCAGAGGCTAGCCTAGAACGCAGTAATGAAATGTGTTCATCAAATTTAAGCTTATTGTCTATCAAAAGGCCCAGAAACTTAGTGACTGATCTATTTTCGATATGTTGATCGCTTATATGTAAATCATTAAAATTAAAGCCAAAAGTAAGTACATTGGTTTTAGTGACGTTTAAGCTAAGGAAATTAGCATCACACCATGCCTTAATTTTTGATAGATCCGAGGTTATAATTTCCTTAAGATTGTCACCCGTTTTTGCATGCCATAGGAGAGTGGTGTCGTCGGCGAAGAGGGTAATCTTCCCCCGAATATCGATCATCCCAAGGCCATTTATATACATTAAAAAAAGAACAAGATATGAATGAAACCTGTTATTTTTAATGATTACTAAATATTAAACTAGGCCATCCGAATAATAAAAAGAAACCCCCAAACTTAATTAATTTCTAATTGGGATGACGTCACGCCGATCAATTAAGCTCATTAAATCGGGTCCTAAATGAATGAAAAGCGAAATAATACAACCATGCAAATACTAAAGATACAAAAATGCAAAACATCTGCAATTAATAAAGAAAGTTACTTCTTAAAGTGAGGGCACACTACGCGAAAAAACTAAGTATCACAATGGCGATCGATATTAGACAAAGCAAATACCCAAAAATCTCGCCCCGCGAGTTATTCCTGCATCTACGGCACCAAAATTAACGAAAGCACAACATAATGGCCGATGCGGAAATTTCTATGTTGTTAGTCGACAAAATTCAACTAAGGCATCTGGGATTAAACCATATTTTTAAATGAATCGACTTGACAAGTGAAAAGCTTGACTCAAAAAGGCCCCGTATCAGGCGGAGAACGAAGGGATCGTCTCACGCCAGAAAAATGAGAACGACGCGCAGATTACTCACATCATGCAACCAACAGAACATGAAACTGTTGTTAACTCGGTACTGTGTGCTATAGAATGTGACGAAGGCGCCAGATAGATATGAGGTTGAATTAAATCGCGGATCTAAATGTCGAACTGCAACGTAAGCCCCAATAATACCAGAACGTACCAGAAATTCACTTCTAGTTAGCGATCAAAACTGAATGTCACAGCTTGACTTGGTTATTATTTTGTTGAATTGTTCTGTTAATTTTTTTCCTAGTTCTTTACCGCCGTATTTTATAAGTTCATTGGCAATGTCGTCTACTCCTGGGGCTTTTCTGTTTTTCAGATTTTTCATCTTCATTCTAACTTCCTCTTCCGTGATTGTTATTCCATCCGCCGTTCCTTCGTCCATTTCTTGTGACTGATCTTCTGTGTTGTCGGTGCCTTCATATAGGTTTCTGAAATATGTTTCCCATTCGTTCAGTGGTACCTTTTTTGTTTGGGTATATTCGTTTACGGGATTATTTGTATTTTTGAGCATCCTTCATATTTTCCTCTGGGCTCCGTAAAGATCGCGATCCATGTCTGTGGTGAATTGCTCCCAGTATTCTCTTTTCATTCTTCTAATCTCCGAATTGACTCTAGTTGTAGTTATTGCAGTATTATTCTGTTGGTATACTTTTATATTGCAAGTAGCTTCTCTTTTTTTTCTTCTGCCAGCTTTTTCATTTCCTCGGTGAACCAAGGTTTATCTAATGATTCTAAGTTGTATTTTTCACTCATTGCCGGTTTTCGCTTTAATCTCCGATGTTTCTCTATGATGAATTTTCGGAGAACTAGGTTGTGATCTGTGCCGGTGTTAGCAGAGGTTAGTACTCTTATATCTTGTATTTCATTAGGCATGATACATCTGTTTGTTATTATATAATCGATTATTGATGTCTGGCATCTGGTGTTACAGAACGTATATTTATGCTATTCTTTGTGAGGAAAATAT
>MU188040.1:56423-67459 GCA_016904865.1 Pissodes strobi | reverse complement strand
CATAATCCCGCCCCTGGCAACTCCTGTCAGGCAGTCCCGACAGACGGCAGGAGCGCACCAGTTCGTCGTACAACTAGAAACACCTAGAACATCGCTTTACCAGAACTCCTTTGTCTGGCGCACTGCATCACTGTGGAACTCACTTCCAGGACATCTGTTTCCCACTAATTACAACCTACAAATATTCAAGAACCGTGTCAATCAACATCTTCGCACACACACCGCTCGTCGAGCGCCATAGGATCTACCTTTAGTGTGTGTGCCACTGCCATAAAAAAAAAAAAAAAAAAAAAAAAAAATAGTGAGGTGTAGCAGATAGTGAACAAGTGAAGAAGCGTGTTATTGCCGCTAGGACTAAAGGCGTGTTATTCCCGCTGGATTAAACTTATTGAATATAACAAGGACACCGGTAAGTCATACTTTACTGGTAGTATAACATTAAGTGAACAGATAGTGTACTATAGGAGAGGGGGGTTCTCCCCCCAATAAAAATGGACTCTTATAAACATAGTGATAAACATAGCGATAATTTAAGCAAGGGAGTAAGTAGTGGGGCAGCCCCAAAAGGGGGTGGACCCCAAAAAAGTGGCAAAATAACGGACTCTGATAAAAGTGATAGTAGTGATTTTAGGAAAAGACCGGATCCTAAGAAAGTTGATATAAGAAAGCAGAACCCCACACCCAAAAGGAACATGGAGTTTGACAGTGACTCTAGTATAGGAGAAGGTTACTCTAAGATTTCAAGAAAAGATAAGTCGTTAACAGGAGCAGATAGAGATTACGAAAGATACTACAATAAAGCAAAAGAAGAATTATATAAAGTTAATGAAGAGACTAAAACGCTAAGAGAAGAACTTAGAGCAACTAAGGAAGAAGCGGACAAATTTAGAGAGGAAATTACTAGCGTAATGAACGACACTATCGAGGAAAACGGAAGACTGGAGGCAGAAATAGAGACATTAAAGGCAGTATTGAATGATTTTAAAGAACAAATGCTACGCAAAGAAAAGGAGAACCATTATTGGCCAAAACCAGGCACAAGTGGAAAGAAAAAACAGGAAATGAACAAGATTTAGAGGATGAAGTGATACATATGGAGGCCGAATCATATGCGGAAAAGACAAAAAGAATACCACCCATAACTATAGAAGGACAAGGCTGGATGAATTTGAGACAAGTCATTAAGAATAAAAACATAGAATTTGAAAGCGCAAAAATCATGGGGCAGAACACCAGGGTCTTCCCCAAAATAATTAATGATCACAGAGCACTTACTAAAATGCTGCACGAAGCAAATAAATCGTACTACACGCATAATGTTGAGGAAAATAATAAGAAAATACGAGCAGTCATTTTTGGATTAGATAAAGAAATGGATCCAATTACAATCCAAGATGAACTGTTGGAACTAGGATTTGTAGATGCAGAGGTCTCAAAAATGTTCTCTTTAAATGGCGGCAGACAGCTGGCAATGTTTGCCGTCAAAACAAGTGACCCTAATATTTGGAAGGGGGACAGATTAGTTGACCTTACAGTTAAGATGGTCCCGAGGAAAAAACCTGACGGGCCAATACAATGCTACCGATGCCAAAGATTTGGCCACGGTCAGAGGTATTGCACAATGCGAGACAGGTGCGTCAAGTGTGCGGGTGACCATCCGTCAAGGGAATGCGAAATTAAAAGGCCCTCGAAGGGAGAAGAGGATCAATCGAAATGTGTACATTGTGGACAGAGCGGCCACCCAGCCAGCTACAGGGGATGCCCGAAATATAACTCGGGAAGGTAGGCAAACTCTCAGAGGAACCAAACGAATGTAAAAAACATGATCAAGGAAACTCTGAACAAAATCGACAGAAAGGATAATGCAGTTACACAAGTTTCTAAAAATAAAAGCGACCCCAAAATGGATCTAATAAATAAATTTATGGCCAACCTGGCAAAATTTCATGAAGCAAATGGAATCCATTAATGGAGAAAATTAAGATTATCTCTCGGAATGTAAACAGTGTAAATATGAGAAACTACGAAATTCAGCTCTTTTTAGCGGAGCATACTCCGCAAATACTTGCTTGACAAGAAACAATGTTGGGTGATAACATGAAGGTATCCTTTCAAGGTTATAAAATTTATAGGCACGATCAGGGGACAAGGAAAGGGAATGGACTGGCCATACTTGTTAGGGGGGACCTAACGTCTTATGAAATTGGTTCTATGGAAATGAATTTAAACAATCTCACAGTAATGGTCAACATCAAAGGAAAAATCTTCAAAGTTACTTCAATATATAGAACACAATCTAGAGAAATATCAAAGGTTGAATTGAGTAGGCTTTTTGATGGAAATTTTCCAACAATTGTTATGGGCGATTTCAACGCCAGATCCTGGAGCTGGAATAGTAATCGGCAATGTAAAAATGGAGATATTATTGTTGACACTATTAATGATTTAAGGCTGGGAGTCTACGGACCGCAGTCTCCGACTTACATACCCTCAGGAAATGGCATCCCAAGCAATATTGACTTTTTCCTTACCAAAGGAGTAAAACGTCAAATAGAGACTGAGGCACTGAATGAGGGGTCTTCAGATCATAACCCCATTCAGATTACTATAGGTAAAGGAGATAACAGCGAATTCCTAAGGAAGAAAAACGTTACAAATTGGTTAAAATTGAAAAACAGACTTGAACAAACACTACAAGCTCCCAGAATAAAGACTCAAGAAGATTTGGATGAGTACGCCGCTCAGTTAAACAAAGTTATCTTGGATGCTTACAGAAAATCTTCGACTGAAATAATCAACAAGGGGTGCACTATTGATACCTTACCTAGGGCCTTGCAGGATTTGATACGGACCAATAGGAGAATACTCCAGGAATAAAAATGAAGTATTAAAACAAATCCTTAATGTACATTCGCAGTTGCTCAAGAAAAGACTTAAGGAACAAAGAACTAAAGTATGGGACGAAAAATAAAGAAGCTGGATACGAAAAACCACTCAGTGTGGAGAATGGTTAAAGACCTTAGAAGACCAAAACAACATATGCCACCCCTACATGGGATCAATGGAATGGTGTACTCTGACTTGGATAAAGCTAATGAAATCGCTATTTCTTTAGAAAAGACATTTAATAAAAATAATATGGACTACAGTAACCCTAAATTTGATGGACAAGCTAATAAGGAATACAAGGACATCCTGGCACAAAAGGGGCCAGTTCAAATTCAGGATTATGCCACACCACAGGAGATTAAATATATTTGTACTCACCAAAAAATAAAGAAAGCTCCGGGGATCGATGGAATTAACAATAAAATGTTGAGAGTTCTTCCGAATAAAGGTTTTACATTTTTAGCATAATTAGCAACTGCTGTTATGAGACTTTGTCACTTCCCAAAGGTTTGGAAACTTTCATGTGTATTCTCTATTAAAAAACCAGGGAAAGATCCAAAACTGCTACAAATTACAGGCCTATTATTCTACTCCCGGTAATTGGGAAGATCATTGAAAAAGTGATTAAAAGGAGGCTAGTTAGGCAGATTGAGGAACTGGAAGTTATCCCTAAACAACAATTTGGTTTTAGAACACAACATTCGGCGGAACATCAAGCTCTAAGGGTCGCAGAATTTATTTCACAGTCATCCAACCTAGGAATGGCAATTCCTAGGTTGGTATTCTTAGATGTTGAAAAAGCTTTCGATACCTACTTTATGGCACCAGGGCATGGCTTTCAAACTGAAACAATAGAACAATAGAACGTTTTGTATAAGAGTTGGTAAAGAGTTATCAGAAGTTAGGAAAATCAGGGCTGGAGTCCCGCAAGAGTCGGTTTTAGGACCAGTACTGTATAATATTTTTACTTCAGACTATGAGCCATCAAATTCAATATTTTATGGATTATATGCGGACGACACAGTGTTCCTGTATAGATCAAGAAGTGGAGCAATAGCAAGCAGAGAGCTTCAGAAGGAACTGAATAACTTCGAATTCTGGACTAACAAGAATAAAATTAAACTTAAGGCGACGACAATGAGGGCAGTATTTTTTCAAAGGAGAATGCTTTCTAGGGGACCGAAACTCAGAGTATACGGAGAGGAAATACAATGGGATAAGGAAATGAAGTATCTCGGGCTGGTCTTTGATCAGAAATTGCTGTGGGTTAGTCATGTAAACTCAATAAGGACTAAAATTAAGGCTGGACTGGCACAACTATATTCTATATTGGCACGTGGGAGCGCCTTAAATACAAAAACGAAATTAACCATTATTAAGGTAAAACTCAGGGCTCAAATTGTCTACGGTGCGGCAATCTGGGGAACTGTGAGCAGTTCTTATTTAAAGGCTCTGCAAAGCACCGAAAACGTTTTTTTCAGGAGAGCAGTAGATGCTCCATGGTACGTAAGGAATGTAGATTTATACAGAGATCACAAATGGATTCTTCTCAAGAAATATATGCACGAAAGAATCTGTAAGTTCTATGACAGAATTGAAACTCACTCCAACGAGGAACTAAAAACGTTAACTAACTACCAGCAAGGAGATCTTAATTCAAGATTGGGAAAATACAAAAGGCCAAAGGATTCGATCACGCTTACGGCGGAATAGAGGCAAATCATCAGAACTATCACGGAAATAGGTACCCTGCAGGTACGGATTGTAAAGTGTAAATAGAACATGTAAATAGTGTATATATGAAGCTCAATACAAGAGATAACTGAACCGACTAAATAAAGGTCAATTTCTGAAAGAAAAGCACCCATATATGCGTTTAAGACAAGACGAAGTAATAAGAAGGATTATAAACTAGAAAGGGGTCACACCAAAGTGACAAAAGAGGGCAATTTCCTTAAATAAAGGACACTGTTAAAAAGGCGAAAGCCCGTAACAGTGAAGGCAGGGGAAGCAAGGATTCCCCCTGCATGCGGTGAAGGTTTGGTTGGTATGCCTGCGGGAGAGCCCAACACTACCCTCAAAGCCAAAGGGGGTGCGCATAAGGGAGGGTTACTCCCTCCACCTGACCAAAAAAAAAATAAAAAAATCTCCTGATTAAAATACATGCATGACAAGTCTGAGGTATTGCCTGTCAATATTTTTGAACATTATGTTACTAGATGAGCACACTTTTTGCATTTACTTAAAGGTTCCCTGTAAAACACTGAAACTTCATACAGGTTAGCTTATGCTAGTTTATTTTTTCCATATTAATCGATGATTGCTTTACTACCATTTACTGAGTAGGTGCCAATCAATTTCAAAATGGATTTCTAATGATATGTAAATATATGTTAATGTTTTGCGGACCTCCTCAAAATTGTCATTTCGAAACCATTCATCGATGAAAGGTTGGGTCGCTTGGCGGCTCTTGATATTATTCAGAATTTTAATATTGCTTTTTCTGATCGGCCCCAGTGGTTTTCAGTTAATCTACATTAATTCAAATAGTGAAATGATTTATAAATGGACCATTATGTTGTTGTATTATATTCCATTAACCCTGAAGCTCTCTTTTGAGTATCGCATATTTGTAAAAATGCTTGTCTGATGAGAGTTTCTGATGATGGATCCTGGTTAAGTATGGATAAGTTTTATGTCGTTATTTTTTTCTTGGTTGTTTGCAACATTGGATCCTCTTAGCAAATAGCAAGACATCTATAACGTAGGGGCCTATTAGAGGAGGGAGTAATAATAAAATGTTCATTAGCTTTCGAAACATTTCCTATATAAGCGTATTCATACTTTCTTGTATTTTACTTTAATTGGACTAACATATTTTATCTTAAATATTTATCTACCTGCAAGAAAAGGTAACTAAATCTAGTATTAAGGTATGATTTTTCTGGGTATTATTTAGAGTCCAGGAAAATAAGTATGTTTCATAAATAGCCAGAAACCGATCAATGTCTGTCTGCTACTTCTTTAGAGCAACATTCAATGCGTTCATCCATGTTTTCCGTGAGCTTGATCTGATTCCACCAATAAAAAGCTTGGCGGACTGGTGTATTGCATTATGATTACTTAGTTCTTTTTGCTCGAAAGGCCATGAAAAAGAAGCGATAATTTCTTATGAATATTTATTTTTTCTCTACCAGCATCACTTACTATAAATGGTAGTCATACAATACTGACTTTAATGGACTTATCCTACTTATTCACAGAAGTAGATCAACTTGAGCTATAATAATTATTAGAATGTGACATATATTTTATGCCGACATGCTGACACATCACAGTCGGTGCCATTATATATTGTCTTATAAATGAGCGTCCTGTTAAATAGAAAAACTCTATTAAGTATCACGACGCGACGCCCCCAATTAATTCATGTGAGACTTATTTTATTTCACTATAACAGTTAATATAAAAACTTATATTACTTAACCTCTAGCTGGTTTTTTCCGACCCAGCTACTGAGAAGTGTGGTTGCAGGAAAAGCGATTTTTAATTAGGGATATACTAACAAAACTATCTGTGAGTAAAATATCAGTATTACGCACAATACGATACCTATTCTTAAAATTTCAATCTCATATAGATTAAACACCCTTTTTCTCTAACTTAACCTAACTTATAACCTCAAACTCGTGGTTGGGGTACACTTCAATAAAGGAATCTAGTGGGGAGGGGGGCTTCTGGGGCCCCCCAAAAGGTTAATGGTATGCAAGATCAAATCATGAATGACTCTCAATCACATAATCTAACTAATATTAATGAAAGTACAAGAAAATGACGCATAAATAAGTACAAATCAAATGGTCTAGGACCGTATACAGTTACAATTCAGGGTAAAAACGGCCAAAATATTTGTAATTATCACTCAATGGATATTGCTAAGGAATTACACAACATAAATATACAAAATAAAAAAGGCCCCTTGAGAAAAGGGAAAAACCGTATTACTATAGAATTTTCGACACCTGAAAGCGCTAACAGTTTTTTGCAAAATCAGGGGCTATTGAATAAAGGCTACGAAATGTACATTCCCGATGTTAATGTAAGCTGCAAAGGGGTAGTTAGAGGGATTTTTAAAAAACTAACTCAAAGAGTTTTCAACAAGCTCTGTAGAAATATTAGAGGTGAAAAGATTTAAACGTAAGACACTAATCGACGATAATGTTCTGTTCAATATGTTGAAACAGGAACTTGTTTATTCACTTTTGAGGGAAGAATACTCCCACATTATGTCAGTATTTATGGACTTGAAATGAAAGTAGATCCCTATATTATGAAGGTCACGCAATGTTATAATTATTGTCTGTTATTTGGTCATGTAAAAAACCAATGCAGGGGTAAAATGCGATGTCAGAACTGTTCAGATGTTCATGAAGGGAATTGTTAAAATGCTAAACGTTGCTTTCATTGTAACAGCTTAGAACATACTTCAATCGAATAGATATGTCAAGAATTTTCTCGCCAGCAACAAATAAGACTTTATATGTCAATTAACTCCATCTCCTTTTACGAAGCAGATATGTTGGTTCCAAAAAATAAAAAAGACCACTTTTTATTACAACAAAGTGACTTTCCTCGCTTGTTATCGAATAACAAAACTATTCCTAATTTCTCCCCAATCAATGTTGATAGAGTTGATTTAACCCAAAGAGTCTTCGAAAGTGATCAGATACCCTCCTTTAGTAGGAAAAGTACACACAAAAGATCTAAACCTAATACTCCCCCACCACAACCGGGCTATAATAAAGAAGTTCACCAAATTTGCTTATCCCTCTCACCTAATAGAATCAGAGTTACCCCCATAAACTCAATGAACTCCTCACAATATATTCCGGATACTCCTGAACATCCAAACAATTCAAAAAATAGGTCTCTGAACGTTAAAAATTGTTTGGAATTCTTGGGATTAAAGGAGGCAATCCTCCATTTCTCAACTAGTGAAATAGGTTTGGTTAATGATTGTATAGAAAGTTTATCCAGAGAGAAGGAAAGTGAAATGGATGAGTGGGGATCTCAACAGGGACCCTCTCATAGATATTGATGTAATATATATCCATTATGAAAATTTTGCAATGGAATGTTAGAAGTTTGTGTGCTAATCGCTCTAATTTGCAGATTCTCATCAAAGAACACACACCAGATATTATTGCTCTAAGTGAAACCTGGTTAAACCCAGATTTGTCGGCGAACTTTCCATCATTCTCAGCATTTAGACAAGATCGTCCTGATGGCAAGGGGGGTCTTGCCCTGTTCATTAGAAATCATATAGATTTCACAGAATTTAATGTTGACACCTCATATTTTCAACAAAATATTCAAATACAAATTATTAAAATAATTGACTGTAACTTATATATAGCTAATTGCTATATTCCGCCATATGCTGTGCTTAATTCGGCTGAGTGGAGACATTTGGTAAATTCTATTCCGGATCCTAAAATCATAATCGGAGATTTTAATGCTAATAATCCAATATGGGGTAGCACACTGGCTAATAGGAATGGTAAAGTAATAGGGGATTCTTGGTCTGAATTAAGGATTCAAATTTTGAATGATGATAGTGCAACTCGTTTCAATATTCCTAAAAATAATATATCTGCAGTCAGTGGCATAGCTACCGGGTGGGCCTGGGGGGGCAATGCCACACGGCGCCAACATAAATTAGGCGCCGCGCCGCCGCCGCTCCGAATTTATAAATATGCTAATGCTAACAATGCTCATCAGCTTAACTGAGTTTCTAAATTAATTAAATTATAATACAATTCAAGATCAAATACCAAAATATGTATTAAA
The DNA here is from genome assembly GCA_016904865.1 of Pissodes strobi. NCBI lineage: Eukaryota > Metazoa > Arthropoda > Insecta > Coleoptera > Curculionidae > Pissodes > Pissodes strobi. The sequence continues at coordinate 58,720 of MU188040.1, read as the reverse complement.
GTTTTTACCCAACCAATACATTTGTATGCGATATATCCCGGCGCGGCGCGCGGCGGCATTTGGTACGTACATGCAAATTTGTAAAACCACTGCGTAGGGCGGCATGCGCCTTCAAGACAAAAATTCCGATAATTTCGGTCGTAAAAAAGTATGTGATTTCGGAGTTTCGTGTTTAGGAAGTACCATTAGCCAGACAAGTCTAAATAGTTGTTCTTTGAGTCAAGCTGTCTCTAAAGGATGCTACAAGATTTATCTGCATCCTTTATCTTTCTCCAAATGAACCCAATTATAAACAACTCATCTCTTATCTCTCACGAACGTTCGACAAACTTCAAATCACCCACCCAAATGCTGAAATAATATTCGTTGGGGACTTTAATGTTCACAACATCCCTTGGCTAAAGTATTCTTCCCGAAGGGATGATGTGGGCAGAGAAGCTGAGGCTTTTCCAATCACCTGTGGCCTGGCTCAACTTGTGGACGAGCCAACACGGATACTAGACGTTGGAAACCATCAGGCTTACCTACTGGATTTGTTCCTAACAACATCTTTTAACTCTTGCAGGGACGTCTGTTTTAAATCCAGCGATATATCTGTAATTGCTGAATCCATTACAGAAGTCATTCTCATTGGGATGGGGACTTCAATCGCTTTTTCTAATAAACGATCTTATCCTGGAAAATCAAGGTTCAACAAAAGGTGCTCAGGCGGTTTCCAAAAAGAACCAAACTTATCGCAAATGGTGTAACAAGGCTTCGGTTGTTTCGCGCCGAGCTTTTCTGGATGCACGAAATAGCTGCAACCTAATTATTGATCAATCCAAAGGTGATTTTGATCAGAGAGTCCGCGAGAAGCTTTCGAACTGTTCGAACGGCTCAAAATCATTTTGGGGATTTGCAAAAGCCATCGGGAAAAACTTTTCATCCTCAAGTTTTCAACCACTATTGCGCGAAGACAATTCCGTTGCAGTGACTGCAAACGAAATACTGCCTAGGATCTCCACAACAATGCAAAAAATCGTTTTCAAGCAGAAAAAGGTAAGAGGGTTACTTCGTCGTCTTGACTGCTCATAGGCCGATGGATTGGATGGAATTCCTCCCATTACTCTCCAACAGTGCGCACTGGAGCTGACACCTATTCTAACCAAACTATATACCTTATGCTACAATAGGCGTATTTGCCCAGCCCTCTGGAAGCGTGCTAGAATGTAACCTGCACCTAAGAAAGGAAAGAAAAATATTGCCAATAACTACCGTCCAATATCTTCAACCCCAGTAGTGGCCAAGGTAATGGAAAAAGTCATTAACACCGAGCCTTTGAACAGAACAACATAATATCTGATAGGCAATATGGATTTAGAGCGAAGCTTTCAACAGGAGAGCTAATGTCCTATGTAAGACACATCTGCAATTCAACCTTGGAAAAACACAGAGTCCCGAATCCTTGCCTTCGACCGGGTATGGCACCAATCACTCCTGGACAAACACTCGGCTTATGACTTTCCACTGGTTCTGCATACACTATTATACAGTTTTTTTGGATAAAAGGAGTATTCAGGTCTCTATCGATGGTGTCTCGTCCTAGGCATTTACCATCAATGCTGGTGTTCCACAGGGTTCTGTTTTGTCTGCAACTTTGTTCCTGCTGCACATAAATGACTTACTAAGGCTTACTGAAAACCCCATTTACAACTATGCAGACGATACAGTCTTGTGTCATCCTTTTCTTCTGACGAACTATTATCATCGGCCCCTCTGGGACAACTAAGAAGACAACAGGCTGACTCAATCAATCGAGACTTAAACACATTTCTCCCGGAGAAAAAATAGGGGAAACTACCTTGACATCATCATGGATGGGGAAATCCTTTCTCCATCCTCCAATCTTTCTCTTCTTGGAATACCCGCAAGCCCTAACTTTTGAGATGAGCATGTCCGAGGTCTCAAGTGTACCTCTTAAAAACTGGGTGTACTTTTCCATGCCAAAAAATACTTCAGCTCCCATCAGCTGCTTACACTCTATAAAGCGCAAATGAGACCTACTTTGGCGTATTACTCTCACATTTGGAGTTCTGCTCCCAAACGTACTCTACCGCTCTTAGACTCCATCCAGAACCGAGCTGTTAGACTTATTAATGCCGAAACATTAACTCGTTCCGTTCACACCTTGGAACATAGGCGGATGGTGGGTGATCTCTGCCTTTTTTACCGATATTATCACGGAAGGTGTTCGACCGAAGTGACAACTCTGATTCCCTCCTATGTCAGCTTTTTTCGGTCCACATGACGAGCTAGAA